>APFE031104176.1:880-23252 GCA_000404065.3 Pinus taeda | reverse complement strand
GTAGCCCAAACTAGGTGAACCACGTATATCTGTGTCTCTCTTGTTTTATGTGTTTTCTGTGTTTATATTTCTACAATATTTTATGTGTTCCATTGCTCCGTAATATATAATTTTCTAACACCCTTCACTAAATTAGCTCCAAGATGGCTTGTTGGAAAGGTGTTTCTATCTACATTCTTGGACAAGTAGAATTTTTGGATTCAGTGTCCATTTTCCCCTTCAAAAATCATTGCTCCCAAGACTGCTTCCTATGGGTCCAAAAAGTGGCAGAGAGGGCATTTTTGAGGTGTTTGTTTCCCTTTTGGTGACCCAGATCTCATCCAAAATTCATGAAACTTTCTAGGTTTTAGTAATTTTTCATAAGGAATCCAAAAATGTAAGCCATTCTGCAAAATTCCCAACCAGCTCAATTTTGGCACTGTGCATCAAAGGAAATTTCCTTTGTTTTGCAATTAAAATTTATGAAATGACAAAAAAGCTTCAAAATGGGCAAGAGGCAAGCTTATCAATTGCTTTCCTGAGCCATGGAGGCTTCAGCCAAGATTTTAAGTTTATCTTTCTCCTTTTTGGCTTTTAAGGCTCTCCCTAACTTGGCTTTTAGGATTGTTATCCTTGTCTTGCAAATTTTGTTCCATCTTTGCCCCACATCTGGCATCCTAGTTGCTTCTGCAATAATGGCTGGTGAAAGAGTGAAATTGATGCCAACAAGTTGTACCATATTGTCCTCCATGTTGATGACAAATTGCCTAGTTAATTCATGATGATACTTAACCCTCTCAACTATCCCACAAAACTCAAAGTAAGATTGGTATCTGGAACAAGTGGTGGCAAGGGGACAAGCAAGAAGTTCAGCAATGCTAATAGGCTCCTCTCTGATTATTTTCCCACCATTGTGAGGTCTCTGAGGTTCTGCATTCCTTTCTCTTGAACTGTCACTTTGTGTTGCTTCTTCATAGCTTGAGTCACTGTTTCTTTCCATGATGCCTAGTGTTGTCTTAGGAAGATGATGTGATGAAGGTATGGTGAAAAAGGTAATGAAGGAGGACAATGGTGATGGGTATGAAGAGATTTTACTCTTGGGAAATGGAATTGGGGAATGAAGGGATTAGTTTTTGGAAACTAGGGTTTAGTGAGGGATTTACGGTTTGGTGAGGGAATTAGTTGTTTTAGGGGAATGGGATATGGGAAAATGGGATAAATAGAGTGTTTGTAGGGTAATAAAAGAGTGAAAATGGTTTAATAATGTTTTCTGTGATGATGGAATGAAAATTGCACAATGAAATGGAAAACAGTGATGACAAGCTAGGGTTTCATTTTCCACATGCAAGATTTATGAAGAACACAAGTGTGACCTCAAATTCAACTTTGGGATGATGTTAACTTACTTGTAGCATGCAAATGTACCAATTTTGAGGGTTACGGCGTGATTCGAAGTGATTTAGCAAGTTCTGGGCTGATGCACAGTGCACTGGGCCCAATGCGTAGCGCCCTCTTAATGCACAACACTTGTTCAAATTTACATTGTAGGAAAGCCTCTAATGCACAACGCCAGCCTGATGCATAGTGCACTGCCTTTGATGTGCAGCAGCAGGCCAAGATGCTTGGAAAATAAGGTTTTTTGTCTCCTTTGCTCCAAATTGTGATATTTTGACTCTCCAAGAATATTTGCACAATGAAATGATAAATGGAACCCCTTTCAATTTAAATATGGATGACCTTTAATTTTTACTAATTCCAAACCCACTTTTCTAATGTAAAAGTCACATTTGGTCTTGAGATCTATTTTTCCATTGAAATTGACTTTTCTTAATCATTTGGTAAACTGATGCATTGATGCTTGTGTTTTTGTCTGCAGTGGCTGGAGTTGGCAAGGTGAGCAAGGGCAGTAGCGTTGAACTTATTTCATATAGAAAATATTGAAATTACATAAAAATTTTGTACATAGAAAATAAAAACTCTGTTTTACCTCAAAACAAAGTTTTGAGGTAAAAACCACTTATTGAGAATATCATCACTGAAATTTTAATTTTGTGAACTTATTAGACCTCCTCATGTGCTTGTTGACCCTTTATTGAGTTTTTTGATGACCATGGTGACAAACCCTAGACCTAGTGAGACCTAAAATCCTAAAAATGATTTTTGCAAATGTAATGACAAAAAATGACTGTAAATGACCTGAACATGTGAAAATAGGCCATCAAGTAAATGACATGAGGGAAATTGACAATAAACCACTACCATCAGTTGATCCATGACCTAATGGAATGCAGCTGATTGAATGGGACACCTAAAATGCATGCAAAAAGAAAAATTTGATCACTGATGGAGGGATGAAGATACCGACACTAACAGGTTCCATCCTAATAGGGTAAAAGAGCCCAAACTTACTTCTTCAGCTCCATCCAGCCCAGCCATTTACCAGACTTCCGTTACGAAGCTTCTAGACCTGGAAGCTTCGACTACATATTTAAAAAACTTTCCAAAAGAGGATCAACACGATTGAGAAAAGGCTCAGTAGTGTCATATGATGCTAGTCCTAGTTTTAATCTCTACAAATTGGCGTGGAGAGGAAACTGGTCATTAGCGTCAGCCTTGTAAACAGGAGAAAAAGTAAGATTCTTAGGAAATGATGCAAAAGGGAATCATTTTGCTCATGAAGAGGGACATAATGGGAGTTTCTTCATGATGGGAAAGCATGTAGGGTTCACTGTATAAGCCCTCCAAGATCATGGAATGGGGAGTTCAGGGACAGTGACAAAATGTTGCATAACATATGCCCCCTAAAGCGTGAAGGCCGAACTAGAGTGAGGGGTGAAATTATTTACAAGTAGATGCGAGGAACTAAAGTCCATCATCAGAAAACCTGCAATCAAGCATAGATACAGGTACATCACTAAAAAATATGACAAATGATACATGAATCATGGGATGGATATAGCCATCTAGATAATGATCATGTAAATGGATCAAAGGCATGGGCACAACCATCCAGTAAGGAGGATCATATCGAAACCAAGGTATGGTCATATCCATCCAATAATGAGAAGGATCACATATCATAACTCATGGTATGCTCACAGCCATTCATCTGAAAGAGACATGTATATCAACATGATCATGTCACTTCACCTCGTAACCTAAACTTGTGTAATCTGAGGCCAGGGTCTTGCACTCCAACACGACCCGATTAAAGTACAAATCCTAACATGTGAGTGAATTTGTTGAAGTTGAATATGCTAGAAAATCACTTTTTTATCGGTCAATGATGTGAATTCTTAACAAATGTGAGAGAAACCATCAATAATGACAATGGCTCTCAAGATACTAGCAGCACAGTTCATGGAATGTGAATAAAGAAACTGAAGCCAAACACCCGTGAAATCACCCGATCGAAATCCAATAATGTGAACTTGTCATTGAGTGTGAAGCACTTGCCATTAGGGCATGCAAGCTCTAAGGTACTGGAAGGGAGTCTCTCAGCCAACTTCCTAGATAATGAGCTGAAGTTGACAGGAAGTGACCATGTCGAAGGACGGCAATGATGTATCTCGAGACAAAGGGATGCAATGATTTCATATGATACAGAGAATTAGGAGTAAGTGTAACTGCATATGGACTAACCCTTGAACATATCAGCGACACGAATCCAGAGTTTGGCAACTTTTGGATTCATAGGATTGGTGGTCATGATGACGTGGTAGAGATCAAATGGAAGGAAAAAATGAATGGCCCAACCAAGGAAGTTCAATGATGAAAAGGAGGATGTCCCAACCCGACTGTTGGGTGCTAAAAGGTGTCTTTTTAAAACTCGTAATTGCCTCACATTAGTTATCAACCTGGGTAAGTCTTTTTATTCCAAGAATATGTGCATGCTATAATTTCAGAGAGTAATGCTTTAAAATAAGTTATTAAATTCAATACAAGAGTAAATGGGCATGATCATAAATATCGAGTTTGTAACTTTAAGGGAAGTAATTCATCTAAGCATCATGACTCAATCTCAAACAAAACCATAATTCAATCTTAATCAACCAATTCGAATGATAATCAACCGAGAGCACCATAGCATTAACTGAGCTCCTTCAGCTGGACTTAAACTACCAGATAGAAGGAAAGAATTTAATCAATAACGCTCTATTCTTTAATTAACCATAAATGATTCTTTAACTGATAACTAATTCAACGTACGACATGAATAGATAAAAACCAACTAGGATTACGCATTAATGAAATGAATGCCAGAAATCTAAACTAATGAAAATAATCAATTGCAAAGCTGTAAAGAAGAATAAACTTGCAGGACATGGAAAAAGTATAAACCAAGGAACAATAGTAAGATCCACCAGAGACTAGGCCCTAGCCACCAATGAATACTGCTTAGCTACTTCAAAATATACCTGAATGAATAGAAACGCAAGTATATATTAATTATCAAAGTCACTTGTCATTAAAATATGGTCTCATTCTTCGAAATCACGCTTCTGTAAATTAAAATTACAATTGAAGTAAAAGACGAGAGATCCCTCTTCAATTTTCCCCTTTATAGTCAAAAGGAAAAATATAAATGTGATCCCTCAGGATCAAGAGATCCTGAGGGATTTACAACTAAATGCTATCTTCAGACAATTCTTTCATCTTGCACTAATCTTCTTGATTTTCCCTGGTTCTGCCACACACGATGTGTCTCATTTCCCTTGATTAGCTTTTGTTGTTCTGACTTTGGAACAATGGTTGTTCCATCTACTATACTTCTACATAAAAATCAATGGGAGTTATTTTGGTCGGTCAACTCGTATCAAGAGAAGTTTCATTCATTCCTTATCAAATTCCTATCAATATGTTATTATATCATGGAACAAAATGGATAAGAAAAGAGGAAAAAGATAGTAATCAAGAGTAAATTCATACCTATTGCATGTCTTAACATACTCCCCTGCTTACCCTTTTTCATGTCCTCATGAAAAATGAATAGTTCCTATGTAATGTAGTTAAGTAGTAAGCTGGAAAAAAGGTTTCAATATCATGCATGAAACTATGATGTTGTGCCAGATTTGCAAAGGTTTTCTTTTCATTTCCTTAAGGTAATTCATAGTCATACTAATCCCCTTCAGGAGGAAACCAAATAATGGACACCTAAATCAACATCCCAACCAGTAAGGGCCCTCCCTCAAGATAATATTGTTGTATTTGATTAACCAACTCGCAATAGCTTTGAAATTCCCATAATTAAATGGTTCTCTTTCCTTAACACTGTTAGTTGAGACCGTCCATCTCATTTTGGATGCAATCAGGGATATTTCCTTAATGGAGAGGAAATATGTTGTTCCTTTCTGTACAATTTCCTTGTGTATGGGCCCTAAAATTTGAATCATGCCTTCTTATGTCATTAGCCTTTTATGTTTAGCAAATAGTTGGAAAGGATGAGTAGGCTCACTCCTTACCCAGAGATCCAACTTGTGTTCCTGTCTTTCGAACGAATTATATGCCTTAAACCACTTAAGTTGATTAACTACAAAAGAGATAAAAGCCTAGAATTGAATATCTCCAACAAAAGGGCTAGGATTCTTATCCGCTTCATCTTCTAATATGAAATTATCTAGATAAAATTCGCAAATAAGTCTTTGGACTTTTTCCACATGTTCCTTATAGAAAATTATAAAATCTTTAGTTGTCTTTAATTCAATTGCCCTGCCAACTCTTATAGCTTTAATCTTTAACAATAAGTACCATTCTAATAAGGACAGGGCATAATTTGTGGCAGGAGACCTGCATGTCAAGACATCTAAATATAGCAAGAAAATGGTGTCTATCTAATTCCTGACTCTGTCCGGCTTGGTCTTCACCTTCTTCAACTTTTCTTCTTCTTGTCTAAATCTATCAAAAGTCCCATTCTCAGTTATGGTTAATTCCCTAAACTTCTTGTTCAACTCCTGATATTTTCGCAAGGGAATTGTCTCCTATTCACATCGTTCTAAAGCAAGCTAGGCTTGTGTCAGCTCTTCCTGTAGCTTTAGAATAATATGGTCTTTGCTTGATAGGATATCCTTGGCTTGCTCTTCTGTCTGAGTTCCTGTGCTATGACAGGATATTTCCTCGGTCTGTACTTCCTTATTGTGGTAGGACCAACCCTTCGTCTGAACAGCTACATCCACTAAGTCTGCATGAAAATTTGCCTAGGTGGCTATTGTTTGAGTAGGAATGAGTTTGGTTTGGGTTTTTGTTTCCCCACCCTTACATATTTCCATTTGCGTAGCTACAGTGACTACCTCAAGAGTAGTGTTTTGGGCTTTGCCGTTTGCAATTTCTTTAATCTTCTGACGTAGCCTTTTAACTGTCTTTTGAACCTTTTGATATTTTTGTCTCAGCTTCTTTAGTTTTGCTTCAGTTACTCACCTCTTCCAAGGAGCATCTTTTACAATAACGGGCTTGTCAACAGCCTCTGTATCTAAATATTCTTTTTGTTTATCATGGCTATGCTCCAATAGAACTGTGTCACCAGACTAGTTTTCAGATTCATGAATAACTTCTATGTCTGCTTCCTTTCCCTGGTCTGTAGCCTCTGAAGAAGGAAGAATTTCTATATGCCTAGAATCCTCTGGGGATTGGGCCTCCATTAGGATAGGATCAAGTGATCCTCCCAGCTGCATGTATGCATTCAAATTTTCTAGGACCTGGGCCATCCCTATCTCAAAATCCTATAAAATATCATTTTTGGGGCTCATGGTTGATGTTTGAGGAGGCCCTTCTTCATTTTCTAGTTCATCATAAAAGTGTTGTGCCCATTCTTGCTTTGTGTCCAGTGTATCCTCTTCCCCGGGTTATTGCTCTGAATTGGCCTCTTCCCCGAGTTCTGATTCTGAATGACATCCTTCCCCTTGTTCAAGGTCTTCCTCAGACTCGGGCTTTGGATTATCCTTTTCTTCTGGTTCTGGCTCAGAATTGCATTGTTCCTCTGGTTATGACTCAAAGTCTTGTATACTAACTGGTCTGGATGGCTTCGCAAGTTGTTCGGCGTTATCCTGTGGATTTACATATATTCTCCGGGTTAGATTTAACCTTGTATACTGCCTGCACTTATGGGGTTCAATGTTTGAGTGGGTAGTCATTTTCCTTTTCGGAACAGGGCTCTGCTGGCTCATCTCCAAGATTGTAGGATTTTGGATTACAGGGTTTTGACTAATCTTTAGGGGCGCTATGATACCATCCCAAGTTGAGTTTTGTTGAACAAGGTTATGGCTAACAATTAGTCTAATCAATCCATGTTGGCTAGCTATGGTTTCATGGTGCATATCCCGTCTTATTCTATCGGTGGTATCATGCTGCAATGAATTCAAGAAAGATGGCAGATTAACAATGAGCTTTAGTTTTAAAAAAACTAAGGGTTTTAGTTGTCGTGGTCTTACCACATCTCTTCGGCCATCACAGGTAATGTACCTCTGGAAAACACTTGCCAACTCACACCATGGTTCTACCAGAGAAGATGGTTGGATGCCCTTGCCTTTCTTGGTTAATTCCTCGCCTGCATCTCTGAAAATGTCCACTGCGTCTTGCAACATTATGTGCTTTTTTGGCCATATAGTTCCTTCTGCCAGTAGCCCGGATACTTCAACTATTACAGTGTCTGATACTGTGATTCTTCTACCTCTCACCAGGGATTTCCCATTATGCAAATGTTGTAGAAACTCAATAGTGATTTCCTCACTAGGGGGCTGAAATCTTGTGAAATATGATATCCACCCTACGTGGACCAGAATTTCCCTGGCTCTATCGGAGACTTCCAGCACTAAAGGTTAATGCACACTGTCTTACCACCCATAATGCTTGAGTTCTTCCTACTATTACAAAGGATTAGTGCAATGGAGAAAACACAACAACAAACAACAACAAAGAGATAGAATAGCAAGTAGTTGTAACAACTAAGTTTTACAATGTTAAATTATATTTCTATGAGAATTAATTAATTCGAGGACTATTATTTCGCCACATGCCACATGATCATGGAATACCATATCAACCTATGAAGTCCAATAAAACAACTACAACGCATGCACAAGTGTAATGGAGGTCCCCTCTCTTCTTCAAGATGAGAGGTCGCCTACGACTAAATGGACGGGGAAATGTTGTTCTAGCAGAAACATACAAGGGTGAAAGATATGGAAGTAAATGAGACTGAGTACGTATATTAATGAAAGGGCTATAAAAGGTATGGATTTAATGAAGGAAGGGTGTGTAATGATGGTTATTGATAAGATACAAGATTCTTTGGTTGATGATAGGTTATGCAGTAAGGAAGAAGGACAACAATATGCAAGAAAAATATGCTTTGTTGACGATATTCTAGTTGAAAATGATATGATTGGCTAAAAACATTAACTCATGCATAAGGGTCCAAGGTAGGGACAAATTAGGGAAATAATCTCTTTGATAAAAACAAAAGTAAGAAGAGGGTATTATAATAATTATTCATGTTAAGAATAGAACTTCAATACCATAAGTAGAGCTTCTGTTGCCAGCAGGCATCCATTGCCTTGATAGAGTTTCTTTTTAACCCATATGAGCCATGATCCTCAATTTATAGTTGGGGAATTCCATTGTTGTTTGTACAGAAGAGGTCAGTGTGTTGGTATGGTAACCAGATGACCACACTGCCATTCACTGGGAAGTACCAAAAATGATCAGGTTGGCTCGTGATGAGACCTCATGTTCCAAGGATATTTTAGCCATCCAATGGATCATAACTGTGGTGTAGTGGCCATAGTGGGAATGTCACATTTCTACATCCCTATGAACATGGTAGGTTGGCTCTTAATCAGACCCCCTATCCTCTATTTGTAGGCAAAATTTTGTTGTTATTACACATTCTTATAATAAATAGAGTGAGGCTCAGTACTCCTTAAGAGCAGGGATAATGGAAGAAGTTGAACATGTCAACAGAAAAAAAAATATACCCATAATCTCACTTATAATAGACAAAGAGGATTATAACCAGGAGGGGTGGAACAAACATGGTAAACATGATCAATCAATATCATATACAGCAAAAATCAATACAGTAAATTAATATATCAACAATTGTGTCCCCCTTTTTCAAAAAAAAAAATCTATCATCAAGAAGTTGTCCTATTAAAGATCATAATGTTAATGGTATTCACCTGCTTCAATAAAATCCATAATTATTTTCCTCATAAAAGTATTGCACTTCATGACATGAAAGGGAATCAGAAGACTGGGGCTAAGATGAGCTAGGAATAATCCCACAATTGTTGTTCAACATCAAAATAATGCAAGGAAAAGGATGTTGTTTATAAAACACATAACTTCAAGAAGCAAAAATGTTGTTCCAAAGATGGAACAATGGCTATTCAAAAGTGGGAACAACAAAACATGCTAAGAGAAAAAGGTGTTGTTCAAAAGTTTGAACAACAAACAACAAAAAGTGTTGTTCCAAAGTTGGAACAGAAAACACGCAAAAAGTTTTGTTCCAAAGTTGGAACAACAAAAAACACAAAAAGTGTTGTTCCAAAGTTGGAAAAGCAAAAAACGCAAAAATTGTTGTTCCAAAATTGGAACAGCAAAAACAGAAAAGTGTTGTTCCAAAGTCGAAATAGCAAAAACGAAAAAGTTTTGTTCCAAAGTGGGGACAACAAAAACAAAAAAGTGTTGTTCCAAAGTGGGAACAACAAAAACGAAAAGTGTTGTTCCAAAATGGGAACAACAAAAACAAAAAAGTGTTGTTCCAAAGTGGGAATAGCAAAAACGAAAAAGTGTTGATCCAAAGTGGGAACAACAAAAATGAAAAAGTTTTGTTTCAAAGTGGGAACAACAAAAATGAAAAGTGTTGTTCCAAAATGGGAATAGCAAAAATGAAGAAGTGTTGTTCCAAAGTGGGAACAACAAAAAATAAAAAGTGTTGTTCCAAAATGGGAACAACAAAAACAAAAAAAGTGTTGTTCCGAAGTGGGAACAGCAAAAACAAAAAAGTGTTGTTCCAAAGTGGGAACAGCAAAAACAAAAAAGTGTTGTTCCAAAGTGGGAACAACAAAAACAAAAAAGTGTTGTTCCAAAATGGGAACAACAAAAATGAAAAAGTGTTGTTCCAAAGTGGGAACAAAAAAAACAAAAAAGTGTTGTTCCAAAGTGGGAACAGCAAAAATGAAAAAGAGTTGTTCCAAAGTGGGAACAACAAAAATGAAAAAGTGTTGTTCCAAAGCTGGAACAACAAACAAACAGAGAAAAAAATGCAGAAAATAAAATCAGCAATCATATTTACAGTTTTTACAAAAAGAAATAACTTTTTACAAAAACGAAGCTGCTAAAGGATTGCCTTCTATAGCTAGAACTTGCATGGTGGAGTCCTTAGGTATCTACTGGTAAAAATATTCTTTTGTAAGTGGTTTTTGGTAGAGGCGCACCTGACGCCCATTTGCTTTAAAGGAAAAACCAGGCCCATCAATGGTGGCCAATGTAAGCGTGCCATTGTCATGCACTTCTTTTATTTCGTAGGGGCCTAACCACCTAATCTACAGTTTATCAGGAAAGTCTTGAAACCTGGAATCGTAAAGAAGTGCCCAGTTGCCCTCATAAAATGTCCTTTTCTTAATCAGGGAATTGTTCCATTTGGATCTTTGTTGTTGAATGAGTGCTATATGTTGTAGAGCCAATAGCCAAATTTCAGCTAATTCATATTTTTGTTGTAGTTAGTTGACCTGGGCTTTAGCTAAATCCAGTCCCACTTCCTGGGCTATCCTTAGTGTTTGTATCTCATTCTATGGGGAAAATAGGTTCCTTACCAAATACCAGCTGATATGGAGAGTGTCCAGTAGTGTTCCTCCAAGTCGTGCGATATGCCCACAAGGCCTCTGGCAGTCGAGTAGTGCAGTCTCATCTGTGTGATGAGACTGTCTTTGTTAGAATAGCTTCAATTATTTTGTTGGTACTCTCCACCTGCCCGTTCGCCTGCTGGTGATACAGAGAGGTAATTATGTCCATAATGTGATGATTCTTCAGTGTAGCAATGATTTTGTAGTCTATAAATTGTGGCCCCCCATCGGTAATTACTTCTCTAGGTGAGCCATATCACACAAAAATTTTGAAAAGAAAATTAATCATTGTTTCCTCTGTTGCTCTTGGTAACGCTACTGGCTCCACCCATTTAGTCAGGAATTATTTTACAACCAATATATATGATTTCTGATTGGATGATGGGTTGATTGGCCCAACGAAATCTAACACCCATCACTCAAAGGGTTCTATCACCAATTGTGGATGTAGGGGCATCTCATCAAATTGGCCACGGTGGCCCATCCTTTGGCAACTATCTCATGCCTGGACAAATTTCTTAGCATCCTTAAAAATCGTGGGCCAATAGTAGCCCATTTGCAAAATTTAATGTCCAATTTTGCGGTTTGCAAAATGTCCACTGCAAGGTCCATCGTGGCAGGCTTTTAAGGTATCATAAATTTCGTCTTCCCTGATACACCTGCTAATGTGCATATCAGCCCCTGTGTGAAAAAGGTATCCTCCAATCCAAGAGAACCGAGTGCTATGCTGCACTATTAATTTCCTTTCTCTGGGTGTCAGATGTTTGGGAAATTTTCCCACTGCTAAGTAATTCACCACATCTATGTACCATGGTGTTTTTACGGACACAGCAAACAGGTGTTCATTTGGGAACTGGTCTTTTACCGCCATTGCATTGTCTATTCTTGGCACTCGGGAGAGGAAGTCTGCCACAAGGTTTTCCCTCCCTGGTTGATCCTTTATAGTTATGTCAAACTCCTACAACAGTAGTAACCAACGTGTCATGCTACCATTCATAATGGGTTTATTAGCTAAGTATTTGATAGCAGAGTGATCAGTATACAAAACTATAGGGTATCCAATTATATAGTGTCTCAATTTGTTAATAGCATAAATAACAGCTATAAACTCTTTCTCTGTTACTGTGTAATTCAACTCAACATGAGTTAAGTTTTTTCTAATGTAATATAGAGCATAGGGTTTCTTGTCTTCTTCTTGGCCAAGAACTACTCCAATGGTTGTATCTAATGCATCTGATGAAATTTGGAATGGTATATCCCAATTCAGGCCTCGTAATACTGGTGTTGTTGATAGTAGTTGTTTCAACTCTGTAAAGGCAATATCACATTTGTCAGTCCATATAAAATCAATATTTCATGTTAAGACATATAATGGTGCAGTAATCTGTGAAAAGTTCTCTATAAATCTAAAATAATATCTAGCAAATCCCAAAAAACTATGTACCTCTGTTTGAGTGCAAGGAGTAGCTAATAAGAGGATTACCTGTATTTTTGTTGGATCTACTTGAATTCCAGTTGCTGAAATGAAATGACCCAGGATCAAGCCCTCTGTCATCATCATATGGCACTTATCGTGGCTTAAGCATAGCCTAGTAGAATTACACCGCTCCAGGACTTTCTCCAATGTCTATAATGTTTGTTCAAAGTCATCTCCGTAGGGTGTAAAATCATCCATGTACACTTCTAATCCTTTATTTATCAAGTCTGCAAAAATATTGAGTATGTCTCTTTGGAATGTAGAAGGTGCGTTGCACAATCCAAAAGGTAATACCCTGTAAGAAAACATTGCCCACATGCAGGTAAAAGTAGTTTTATCCTGGTCTTCAGCGGCAATCGGAATTTGGTTGTACCCACTGAAGCCTTCCAGGAAAGAGAAGAATTTCTTCCTTGCCAGTGTATCTAGGATCTAATTGATGAATGGAAAGAGAAAATGATATTTTTGCATTGCCTTGTTGAGTTCTCTATAGTTGAAGCATATCCGTCATTTCCCATTCATTTTGGGGACCACAACTAATGGAGAAACCCATTTACTGTCATATATAGGATAGATAAAATTCACATCTAATAGTTTTTTAAGTTCTTCTTTAACAATATCCTTTAGGTGAGGATTGAATCTACGCTGAGGTTGTCGATTAGGTCTTGCATATTTTTCAATGTAGATGTGGTGCATGCATAGCTAAGGGTCAATCCCTTTCATTTTTGGGTAATCCCAAGCGAAATCCCCTTTATATTTCCTAAGGACTTGAATAAGTTTTTGTTGCTCGTCATCACTCAGATTACTGTAAGTTTCTATTGTCGGTTATCACTCATATTACTATTAATGTTTAGGATATTCCCTGGCTCAATTTCGATAAGTTTTCTATTATAGACAGTGGTTGTTGGTATTGGTTGGTCATTGATATCTCTCAGGGAATCTTTTTCAATTTCATTGTCAAGGACTGCTTTAATCATGTGACATTTCAAACTAGACAGTGTAGCAGGGTGATTGATAAAAGTATTAATGACATTGTCTTATGTTTAGTTTTTAAATTCAAGGGCATCTGCCACAGTCAATGGTGACCAAATATTTTATGTTAAACATGTTACAGGTTGCTTCCTAGTTTTTACAATGGTTAGGCTTGGCTGAGCAGGAGGGTATAAAGCTAGATTCTTCACATCATTCCCTCTAGTTATGGTCATACTGCTTGTCCAGCAGCTGATATAAGCATCAACAGCTGCTAGCCAAGGCCTTCCTAACATTAAGGGATGTCCATCTAGCCAGTTCTTAGGGTTGATAATCAAAAAATCTGTCGGATATTCCCAAGTGTCTACAGAAACCATCACATCTAGTAATGCTCCTTTTGGCTTAATGACTAAATAGTCAACAAGTTCCACCAAGGTAGTTGTTGGTTCCAAGGCTGTGATGCCAAGCATTCCACAATTTGTTGTTGTGAGAATGTTAATGGTTGCACATAAATCAACTAAAGCATTGGGAAGAGAGTGGCCATTTATCTGTATTGTGACAATGGGGTTTCTTGGGTCTTCATATTTTACAGGTGTCTCTTTGCCTAGTAATAAATGAGACAAAGTTCCGACAACATGGACAGTTGGGGTTATTTTTGTTTTCCTCATAGACTTCTTTATACACAATTCTTTCATAGTTTTGGCATATATTGGAATGTCTTGAATAGCCTGGAGGAGGGGTATTTTTATACAGATATTCTTGAGTTCATGCAGAAGATCAAAGTTAGGATATTCAATTGGGTGCGGTATCATCAATCTTTCTGGGAATGGGGGGGAAGTAGTTATGATTTGTTCAGGATTTTTCTGCCTGACTATATCTTCCCCTTGTTTTGTTTGTTGATCATCTATAGTCAGAGGATTATTTGGGTGTGGTTCTTCAGGTTTCATATTTTTATCCTTGTCTAGAGTGATTATGCATCCTGATCTTAACTTCAGTTTGTTACACTCTCTCAACTTAGTTTTAGGGTCCAAACCCTCAATGATTTGTACTGACTGGATTGGTCTATTGTTAGGATTTGGGTTGGGTTGAGATAGGATTTATGGTCGTATATTAGATTAAGGATTTTGATGCAACGTGTAAGGTGCTGGTAAAGTTGGTTGAGACAGAGGAACTGTCCCCATAGGCTAGTTCGTGGATCTTTACCAATTTGATTGCCAGTTGTGATTTTTTGAGGTGGAAGGGGACCATTGAGATGAATAGGGGTTTTTCTGCCAAAATGGTGGAGGGTAAGAAGGATTTGGCCAATTATTGTTTGGATTTGACTGGTTGGGCCATGGTGGCATAGAAAATGCTTGAGGTGGCCAAGTAGAAAAAGGTGGTTGGTTCTACCATGTTGCCCCTGAATATTGTTGAGAATTATATTATGAGGGAGGAAAGAATGAAGATGGATCGGTAGGCATACCTGCCTAATGTGCTTGCCATTGATGATGTTGGTTCAACATATATACTGGTTCCACTTCTTTTGCTTCCTTGAAGACTGCTTTTAATCCTGGGAGCAATGGGCAACTTTTCGTGGCATGCTCCTTAGTGCATATGGCACATGTTTGTATCATATCTAGCAAACATTCTTTATGATTGTTTTTCTTTCTGCAATGGGGACATAAAATAGCCAGGTTCTATTCTGCTTCAGCTTCCTTTCGTTTAGCTTGCATGATATCCAATTGTGTCGTCAGGGGCCTCAGGATATTCGTCTTGAAATCTTCCAATAGATTGTCGATTTCAACTCTTGTAATGCTTCCTCCTGAGGCTTTGCTATCTCTGGTAATCGTATCATGTCTGGCTGGTTTCAGCCTTGTACTGCCCCTGGAGCACCTGATGCACAAATCTGTAATATTGTCATAATATTCTTGATAAATATTGTCCTTACCCATTATATTCAGTGTTTCTACCCATTGGTCTTTCATACCTTTAATGATTGTGGTTTCTAGAACATTATTAGGCAAATTTGCATAAGGATATCTTTGCACATTATATTGGAAATGCTCCACATATTCTTCCAGAGTCTCGCTAGGCTTAACTACCATTTGAAAGATTTCATCTTTTAGTTATATATTCCAACAATAATCTTAGTATTTTTTAAGGAAGGATGTTTTCATTTGTTCCCAATCATTGATGGTACCTCCACCAAGTCCCATAAGCCAATGTAGGGCCGCTCCCTTCAGAGTAGAGGGGAACGTTTGAGCTTCTAGGGTTCGGTGGTGTAAACATAACCCCTACATAGGACATCACATTCGAAAAGGAATGCATCGGGATCTTTTGAAGTTAGCCCATGAAAGGTAGGAATATTCAGTAATGGGATAGATTTCATGGGGGCATTGATAGTAGTGTCCACAATAGGGTATTGTAACGTAGAGGTTTGGGGTTGTCGCTCATTATTGGCCATTTGGTCAAAAATGTGCCAGTATCCTTCAGGGACCTCTGTAGCTGGAGAGTTATTCCTAGGATGTCCAGAAGAGGCTGGAATGATTCTAATAGTGCTACCTTGATCCAGAACATTGCTTGTCCTATGTTCAATCACTGCTTCAAGAGATCTAGGTTCTGATGATTTAATTTTAGGACTACTTGTTTCTCCCTCTCCTTCATGGAGGTTGCAAGAATTCCCTTCTTGTGAAGGGTGTGATTGTGAATTTTTAATATCTTGAAAATTCTATTCAGACCCTTCAATATTACTATTAATCTTAGCGTTCGATGTAGATGGTGATCCCGTGGCCTGAAGGAAAACAATAGGATGTCTGGTAGCAATAGTTCAAGGTCCTACTGATGACTGAGACTCAAATTTTCTTATGATTTCGTCAATAAAGGTTGATCATCCAAGGGTCATCGGTCCCTTAGATTTTTCAGGTTCAGGGGGAGGAATTATATCTTTTTTCTGGTCTTTTCTTCTTAGTCATTCATATAAAAATACAAGCATTTATTTCTATTTTAAATTCCTACTCAATTCTGCTAGAAAGCAGGTAGAGGAGTGAGAATTTTACTCGTTCGTTATGCAAGTTCTTACCTTCCATTTTTAATACCCAATTCTCTCTCAGGAGACAAACATCAAACATACATCACTCTTTGTAAAATGGAAACACTCTCCCTAGCAATGGTGCCAAAATATTGGGTGCTAAAAGGTGTCTTTTTAAAACTCCTAATTGCCTCATATTAATTATCAACTTGGGTAAGTCTTTTTATTCCAAGAGTGTACACAATATGTGCAAGCTATAGTTCCAGAGAGTAATGCTTTATAATAAGTTATTAAATTCAATACAAGAGTAAATAGATGCAATCATAAACCTCGAACTTGTAACTTTAAGGGAAATAATTCATCTACGCATCATGACTCAATCTCAAACAAAACCATAATTCAATCTTAATCAACCAATTCGAATGACAATCAACTGAGAGCATCGTAGCATTAACTGAGCTCTTTTAGCTGGACTTAAAATAATGGATAGAAGGAAATCATTTAATCAATAATGCCCTATTATTTAATTAATCATAAATGATTCTTTAACTGATAACTAATTCAATCCATGACATGAATAAATAAAAACCAACTAGGATTGCGCATTAATGAAATGAATACTAGAAATCTGAATTAACTAAAATAAATCAACTGCAAAGTTGTAAAGCAGAATAAACTTGTAGGAAATGAAAAAAGTATAAAACAAGGAACAATAGTAAGATCCACTAGAGACTAAGCCCTGGCCACTAGTGAAGACTACTTAGCTACTTCAGAATATCCGAATGAACAACAATGCAAGTTATATATTAATCATCAAAGTCACTTGTGATTACAATACAATCTCATTCTTCAGAATCACACTTTTGTAAATTAAAATTACAATTGAAGTAAAAGGCGAGAGATCCCTCTTTAGTTTTCCCCTTTATAGTCAAAAGGAAAAAGATAAATGTGATCCCTTAGGATCAGGAGATCCTGAGGGATTTACAACTAAATTCTATCTTCAGACAATTCTTTCATCTTGCGGTGATCTTCCTGATTCGTTCCTTAGTTTGGCCGCACACAATGCGTCTCATTTCCCTTGATTAGCTTTTGTTGTTATGAATTTGGAACAACAGCTATTCCATCTGTTGTTTTTCTACATAAAAAGAAATGAGAGTTAGTTTGGTCGGTGAAATCGTATCAAGATCAGTTTCATTCATTCCTTATCAAAATCCTATCAATATGTTATTATATCATGGCACAAAATGGATAAGAAAAGAGGAAAAAGACAGTGATCAAGAGTAAATACATAACTATTGCAAGGCTTAACACCGACATGAAGTAGAAAGTGTCATGGTCAAGAGTGAGTTGTCGATGCAACCGATAAAATTTCCAATTTTTCCCCACCATTTCTAGCAGGTATCGCAATTATTTTTTATCGAAAGCTTAAAGGAGATAGCATGTGATTGCATGTAAGTTCATCCTTCAAATGAATCTGACCTAGTAATTTTAATGATCCCTAGGAAGGAGAAGCTCATTTCTTTCATGGTGACAAATCCAATGTCATTTAATGTTTTAACAAGTCCAACAAAGGTGTAACTTGGTATCTTTCTAATATTTAGAGAGTTTGAAAAAGACATGGAAAAGAAAACTCCACATGGTCCCTTTTCATACATTTGTGTCTCTCGAGCCCGAAAAGGTAGAAAACGATACCTGAGAGAACCGCTTAATCATTTCAATCAAGGAGTACGTTTTTCATAAATATTTTATCCTAGCCTGAAAAAGGGGTAAACGTATACTGGGTAAACAACATTTCGTAGCCTTTAACAAGTTCAAAACGACAAGCACTCAACAATCTTTTCATTTTTAAAGAGTCAGAAAAGAGCTTAAACCCCCATTTTTATTCTCTTTTACGAGTCCAAAAGGGAAAAATACTCGGTGATCTTTTCACTTGAGTTTTACAATTCGAGAAAAGAGGTTAAACATGACTCCAATACCATCATCAGTAATATGTCACCTTTCGTTGCACAAAAGGTAAATGCATTATCAATTTTCTAAGGAAAAAATAGTTTAAAAATACTTTTAAAACCCTAATATTTCAAGAAAAATTAATAAAACGAGGAAAAAGTTATTAATTTTTACCATTTTACCATTTTACCTTGTCTAGAGAACTTTTCACTCATTTGTGCCCTAGATTTTCAAGAGAAAATTGCGGGAGATCCGGGAGGCCATTCGACGATCTGTCAGTTGCAGGTACGAGCCAAGACCTTTAGCTTGATTTTAGCGCTTGTTTTTCCCCTCTTAACCATTTTTTGAATTTCTCGAAGAGGATTTAGCAAAAAAATCACCCTCGGTAAGTGCGATTTCCAAGCACGGAATGGCATCGATCGGGAGTTATTAACATTGTCACACATGCCGTCAGTGCTACTATTTTTAAAATAGTCACACTGATGCCATGAAGACAAAAGTTTCAAGCTTTTGTGTAAATTTCTCTGATTTGATCCAAATTTCTCTAGCCAAGACTGATTATTGACTTAATTTTATGGCTTTTGTAGGGAAAACATCGCTAAATATGGTTGATTGGAGGGAACGTGAGCATGAGGACATTGGTACACAAGAAATCATAGACCCAAATTGCTTGAATTCCATGAGGAACTATGGGCTCCTTAAATTCTTCCTCACACTAGGTCTTTGAGCTCAACCCGAGTTGCTGCAGTATTTGATCAATCTCTGGGATGTCAATCGATAAGTTTTTATGATCCGAAACCAAGAACTGGAGTTGGAAACTTCCCACATTTATTTCATCATAGGACTGTCCCAAAGAGGGGAACCAGTCAATTTGTATGGGTCTACGCCTATTGGGGCAAGTGTGAACATGTTGCTCACAAAATACTACTCAGAAGCACTAAAATCGAAGAGTGGCAAGATAGAGATCATGAGTGTTAAGGATCTTGTGCTGAAAGTGTTGTTGTTGACCATCAATAGAGTGGCTAGGGCTCAAGTCAACATAAGTCCAACAAGTCAAAATTTCAATATGTTATCGACTTTATGGTGCGAACTATCTTCAATTGGGCGAAATCCATGAAGGTAAACATGAAGCACCAACTATCAAAATCCAAGGTGGGAAACCTTAAGAAATTTTGCTACGGTTCCGTTCTACTGACCTTCTTTTTGGAACAGGTCCCTCTATTTCACTACCAACTTGTTGAGTTGGAACCACCATTGCCACGAGACCTACGGATGGTCTTTTGGAGTGTATTGATGCCTAGAATCACCAGGGGCCAACATATGTCATATAATCCCACCTTGTTTTCGTGGCTACAGCATCAACTAATCCTAGTAGAGAATTGTTCCTATAGCAGTATTGACTTCCGTGGTGATCCACATATGCTGCTCCCAGAGGGAGAATATTATAACGATGGATGTAAAAACGAACAATTTTTATTTTTTATTTTTTATTGTTTTTGAAATACATGAATTCAAGATAGTTTCATATTGCTCCTTATCAGGAAGGAAGTGATAATGAGGAGGAGATCGCGTGAAACCTCGAGGGATTCATCCATGGTATCCCAGAGTATGCCCGGGTGGGAGACATCCCATGCGAGTATCAAAGACACACAGCGGGGGTATTAAACCAGATCTGCCGATTGCTGACTCGTGTAATATGAGCAGTTACGTGCTACCATGAGCACCATGCCGAGTAGTTCATAGGTCTAGCATTTTACATATTTTAGGCCTGTGAACCATGGATGTGTAAGGCCTGCGAGCCACAGATGTATTTGAACACAGATATTATTTTTTGGGGTTTTGATGTATGACAAACATTATCGACATATATCTAATATATAATATATATATTATATAATATATTGCCTATAGCTATATGCTATATTTCCTTTCTTACTATGGTACAAATGTTTTATTTTTTATTTTCAAATGTTTCGCAAATGTCTATCCAACACATCATTAGCTAATGCATCTATCAACGTATTCATATGCCTAGGAATATGATGATATGTAATGCAATAAAAATTTATCTCCAATAGAAGAATACGCAAATACATTCTCAATATCTGAGGGTTTCTGATGGAATATTGCCCATTGAGTTGAAGAACAACAAGTTGTGAATCAAGGTTGACAACCAATTCTTGAGTAATAGCTTATGGCAACAATTCGATAACTGCGCTATACTCAGCAATGTTATTAGTTGTTCGACCTAAAAAAATACCTTGAAGATCAATCAACTCACCATGGGGTTCATAAATGGCCCATGCCGTGAATGATAGATTTTGGGTGCTACAACAAGCACCATTAATGAAATCGATGTGAGGAGACACAGACATCTCCAAAGCAGGTAAAAACATAATAAGTAGGAAAGCTGCTTGAAAAAAAACACACCAAACCACACTACACAAAAATAAATAACACACTATTGTACAAAAGTAGTCATGCAAGATGACCTAGGCATAGTACTTTTTGAGGGAGTCCATGCTAAGACTCGGGTAATGAATCAACACAGATGAAAATCAAAGTTTTACCATTCTCATGACGAGTAAGCATCGACTCGACCAAACAACAGAGTAGAAATCATATAAGGTTGTGCCCCCATGCCCCTTAGGTGAGGGAGGATTGCGAGACATAAGATTGCAACCCCATTGCAATAATGGGCAATCAGTAAAAACAAGGGGAGGGAGAAAAAACCTGAATCTATGAGGAGATAAAGGTGCCCCTAATTGAAAGATCTTAACAATATCAGGAGAAACTAAAATGTCAATGGGCTGCGGAGAAGAGAACTTCTCAAGACACATAGACATTACTGTCAGGCTAGAACCAAGCCACGGGGAATGATAATACATGTCGAGAGATGCACTCGAAAAAGAATGATCAGAGGATACTGAAGGCGAAGCCGAAACAATCTCCACATAATTAACTTCAGGAGGGCTTAACGACATAACCTCGCCCCATGTATCATTGAAGATCTGGTGAGGGAATGACCCAAGGATTAGACTTGATCAAGATCATGTTGATAGAGGCAACATGACGAGGTGGGAGCGGAAAAATACCCATCAAAGTAGGATATTTAAAGAGTCTTGCTCCCACACTCTCATAAGGAGGACCAGTTTTCTTTACATAAGGAACATTGCCATCCGAGGAGGAAGAGGCAAAGAAGGACAGTCGGTCGACTATGACTATCTTCCCTTGATGAGAAAAAAAAATCACATGGAAAAGAGAGGAGGCTAAAACATGCATGGCATGGGTCCAACTCCATTTAAGTAGAATATTATAGTTAAGGTTAGTGTCAATGATCTCTACTTTGACGAGTATTGCCTTTCCCTCCAATGTAATGGCAAGGTTGGGAAGGACACCGAGTGGTCGCAAATCACATCTGTTAAAAACTTCCAAAGTGTTAGGGGACTGGTTCAGAGAAGGATAACCAATTTCCTTCCAACAAGTGATAGACATGATGCAGGTAGAAGCACCTTCATTGATGATGGTGCTATGAATGGTTTTCTCATTTATGATCACCTGAATGAGAAAAGAAATCTGATGAGGTAAACATGGAACGTGATTTTCCAAATCAAAACAAATGAGATTAGAGTCAGTTGGATCAATACCCCCAATAGTTGACAATAATGATTTCCGCTAAGAAGGACAGCTTTGAAGGACCTCGAGAACAGAAATAGTTGATGGCGCTTGAGAAAAAACTTCAATAATGTTATAATGTTGAGCAGCTTGAGCGTTTGGATTGTATGGGGACTTTCGTAGCACACCTCGAGAAGGTGGTTGAATGGCGGAATTAGGATTAGGTTGCTTTATATGGAGAGGACTTGAACTAGATGGGGTAGAAGAAGAAGGGGAACCTTCTTTCTCTTTCCCTACTGTTGAGGTAGGAGTTTGATAATCTTTTGACCTGTTAGCCACGTTAATCGATGTATTCATCATGAACAATTGTGAACCCGAGGAAGCAGATGACTAATGTTGGTCTAGCATTTGGGTCTACTAGGACAGAAAGGGCTCTTTTAGGAGAGCTATGGTCCCTTTGAGTAAAGAACTAACATTGGATCATCTGGGACAATCCTTAATATAGTGATATGTTGGAAATAATACTAAGAGGGGGGGGGG
>APFE031104172.1:0-22276 GCA_000404065.3 Pinus taeda | reverse complement strand
CTGCTAAAAATCAAGATTTAACCTCATTTCTTCCGCCGGATTCCGTCACCGGAATCTCCAAAAAGTCGCATTATAGACAACTCCATTCTTTTTATCATCACGTCATCAATTCTTTTTATTTTTATTTTTTTTCTTTTCATTAAATTGGATTTTGAATTGGTCGTCCGTTGACCTCAATCAACACGTTCTCTACTCGCACGCTATATTGCCTTCAATAAAATATGTATGTTGTGGGCTGCTTGTCCACCTCACCGCCTTCACAAATATGGTTTGGTCTGCTTGTCCACCTCATGTATTAGTCACTGCCTTTAATAAAATATGCTTGCCCACCTCATGCATTAGTCATTACCTTTGACAAAATATGTTTGGCCGCTTGTCCACCTCATGCATTATTCATTATCTTTGATAAAATAGGTTTGGGCTGTTTGCCCAGTATTAGTCACTGCGTTGGATAAAATATGTTTTAGGCTGCTTGTCCACATCATGTATTAGTCACTGCTATTGATAAAATATGTTGTAGGCTGCTTGTCCAGCTCAGGTCTTTAATCACCACCTTAATAAAATATGTTTTGTTATGCTTGTCCAACTCACCGCAGATAGAATATGCTTGTCGACTTTTTATATTTAGTCATTGTTTTTAATAAAATATATTAACTTTTAAATAAGATAGGATTTTGTGATAGTTTGATTAGAGTTTAAAATTCATTCGATTTTAATTTCAAATTTTTAATAGGAGGGATTGAAGATGGAAGTTAATTGGGGAATTAAATTACTTTAAAAGGTATTTAAACTAGATTAAGTTTTTTACGATAGTTTGACTAGAGATTAATATTTATCGGATTTTAATTTCAAATTTTAAATAAGAGGGGTCGAAGATGGAAGTTAATTGGGGAATTAAATTAGTTTAAAGGGTATTTAAACTAAATTAAGTTTTACATAAGATTGGTGCTAGCATCTTATTCTGGATAGATTGTTTTTCTATGGATAGATTGTTCTTCTATCAACAAACTAATTGGCTTTATTTAGGCTAAACCTAACTAAAAAAAGGGAAAAATAAATCAATAAAATATGTGTTTCATTATCTTTAACAAAATAAGAATTTGAGTTCCCCATTACCTATTTCACATTCTCATTACCTATTTCACATTCTCGTTACCATTTTATGAGTTGAGATATTCACTTCACATTTCTCACGCACATTAGTGTTAATTTATTAAATAAGTTGAAATATTTTTTTATTGATTTCATATCTGTAAGTTCCATATCTTTCAGTTATAATGAAAAATGATTGGAGAAATTGAGTGGCATATTTTTTTAGGGAGTTTAATCACAGTGTTTGCATTTACCACAGTAAACATAAGTTTAATGACAGTAAAATTTGTGAAGGATAATAAGATATATTTACTCCAATTGTAGATGTCTGAACCATACAAAGTTTGAATGATACAAGTTTTTTTACACAAAGATTTATCAAGAATACAAATTTTTTTCCTGAAGAATACAATTTTTTTACTGAAGTATATATATTTTGGTCGCTGAATATTTTACTGAAAATGATACAAGTTTTTGCAGAAAGATTTGTGAAGAATACGAAACTTACCACTAAACCACAAAGCCAACTTTGTTAAAAAGAAGAGGAGAAACCAATTTATATCTTTTCAGAAGTATTACATATATTTTGAATTTGAAAGGATTTGAAGAATATTTGGGATATATGGATATTTGGGAGATGTGATTAAATGAGGACATGTAATTGAAAAATCATAATTGGTGGCAAGATTACTTCGATGGGATTTCCAATCAATGGCAGTTTACATGCGAGACTGTACAAGAAGGTTGTAACAAAGAGTGTACAAGAAGGTTGCAACAATTTTAGGAGACCAATTCCAAGGAAAGCGATAAGAAGTGGATATCATTTTTTATTATTGCCTTAAAAAGTTTAATTTCGTTAACTTATGATTATAAAAACAAGAAAATCAAAGGCATAGTGGTTGGTAAAATTTACATAGCTCCAAGGAAAGTGATAAGAAGTCGACATCATTTTTTATTATTGCCTTTTAAAGTTTAATTTGGTTAACTTATGATTATAAAAACAAGAAAATCAAAGGCATAGTGGTTGGTAAAATTTACATAGTTCCAAGGAAAGCGATAAGAAGTCGACATCATTTTTTATTATTGCCTTTTAAAGTTTAATTTGGTTAACTTATGATTATAAAAACAAGAAAATCAAAGGCATAGTGGTTGGTAAAATTTACATAGTTATTTGGTGGATTGAAGGTCATAGGTTCAAATCTTCGACAAGATAATTTTAGATTTTTTTGTGTTTTATCACAAAATTTGTTAAACTTGTAAAGTCAAAGTCGAAGACAAATAATTTTAGAAGATTTTTTTGTTAAAGTTTAAAAGTCAAAGTCTGAATTAGATTCGAAGTTAAAGTTATGTTGTAATGGGTGCATAATTGGTTGAACCCTACACTCAATTATCACAAATTTGTTTGTATTGGGTGCATTTTTGGTGGTAGCCGACACCCATTTTTAAAGTTGATTGCTCAAAAACATGGCGAACTTGATGATTTAGTGCAGCTATTAAACAATTTAATGTCATTTTTAAAGTTGATTTCTCAAAAACATGGCGAAACTTGATGATTTATTGCAGTTATTAAACAATTTAATGTCATCTTCTATGCATAACAGTGTCCAAGTCAGCAAGGACATGCTCTCTGACATCCAGTCATATTTGCAAAATGCGAAAAGCAAAATTGAATTAATGGGTGCATAATTGGTTGAACCCTACACCCGATTATCACAAATTTGTTTGTATTGGGTGCATTCTTGGTGGTAGCCAACACCCATTTTTAAAGTTGATTGCTAAAAAACATGGCGAAACTTGATGATTTGCTGCAGTTATTAAACAATTTAATGTCATTTTTAAAGTTGATTTCTCAAAAACATGGCGAAACTTGATGATTTATTACAGTTATTAAACAATTTAATGTCATCTTCTATGCATAACAATGTCCAAGTCAGCAAGGACATGCTCCCTGACATCCAGTCATATTTGCAAAATGCGAAAAGAAAAATTGAATTTTTGTGACTAGAAACTCAGTTTCAGCGAGAAGAACTACAAAAGAAGAATTTCGAACCCATTGCCATACTTACACCAGAGACAACAAGGAAAGGTATAACCACTTTTGACATGCGAATATTCATTTTGATTATGATCATGTTGTTAATGATGAACGAAGAACATGGCATCGAAAAACATGCACCTTTGTGGATTACATAACCAAACATTTTCTAAGTGTTGGAAAAGAATGGCAGCACACAAAAGAATGAGGCGTGAAAGACCCTCTCAATAGCAGGTAAAGAAACATGTTGAGCAAATCTGGAGGAACAAAACCTATTGCAGTCATTGCGATAGAAATGACCATCAAAGAGCTACTTGTTCGAGGCTCCATCTAGAATAACGCCTTAAAGACAGAGTGTCGATGCATGAACTACGTGAAACGATTGTTCGACAAGAAAAACCGCCCCAAGGAGGTGACCCATTCACATTGATAAGTGAAAAATAGTTTCTAGATATGTTAGCATTTCATGGTCGTACTTTTGTAAATCATGTATTGTATATTAAAATGTAAAAGTGATATTGTGTTTTCCATCACTTGTTCAACAACGATGATGTCTGGTCTTATTTTGAATTGCATGTTTAACTGTGAAAGTGATTTTGTGTTTCCATCACTTGTCAAATCAAAACAATAGTGTTTGGCCTTATGTTTGTAAATCATGTGTTGCAGTGATGATGTATTTTCCATCACTTGTTGAAGCAACAATGATATGTTAGCCTTGTTTTCGTAGATGGGGTATTGTGTCCATCTTGATGTAAACTTCAGCACCGAGTATGTGTTATAAACTTGTGGCAAGTGTGGGGCTCTTAGGTCATTATTTGGTCATGAAATTCAAGCATGTAATTTTCAAAATAATGTACTAGAGGTTGCAAGTTTCGGCTCATCGCTTAAGGCTCCGAAGAACAAAGGTAAAGGAGATGAAAGCGAGACCTTTCAGGATGCTTGTGATGAAGACAAGGTACAAAGAAGTTGCAGATTATTTATCATGCTTTTGGAGGACCAAAAGCTCCTCAGTGGGGAGGATTGATCCAGGTGGCTCCAGAGACACACATAGGACAAACAAGGCTTATGAACACTCGAAAATCAAAGTGATCATAATGATTTCGACCCAAGACCAGAGCATAGATCTCATCATCCTAATCGTAGCGGTGCGAACGGTTTGTCAATCCGGGCTCATACGAGGGAGAAGAATCCAGTCAAAGTTGGGTTGTGGGCTAGGTTTAAGAGTCTTGCAAATTGACCGAGTCCCGAGCATGGTATCTGGCTCCTGAAAGCGGACGAAATTGTTGCCTTTTTAATTTTTCTAATAACCCTTATGTTTTAGAAATTTTTTTGTTTAAAAAATTTCCCTATTATTTAAATTATATATATATATAATATATATAATATATATATATATAGATATAATGAAGTGGCGGGCCACCACCCTCGCCACACCCAGAACCACATTAACAATTTTTTTTATTAAAAGGGGTCGACAGGCCATGACCCCCGCCGGCCCAACCGTACCACAACTCCCATTAACAACAATATCTTAATATTGGGGTGGGCATGGGCCACCTCCAGTGGACCCGACCCACACACCCCCCCCCCCCCCCAAAAAAAAAAACATTACCATATAAATAAAAGTCGAGGGTGGCGGAGCTCGAACCCGCCCATCTGGTGTGGTCGGCTTGCCTCCTGGGTACCCTCATGCACTCCCCCATATAATATTTCACATAAACAACAAACCACGCCCTCCATGGATACACCAACAACGCTTCCATTTGGTGTTGAAATAAATGCGCCAACCATTTAATGAGGTGATGCGAGAGTTAAGGGGGCGGGCTGCCAATGCGGACTCGACCCCCAACAAAAACATGTACACAATTTATTAAAACTATTTGGAGGTTAATATGGAGGGGTCGGGGTTTGACCACCCGACCTCCTCCTCATAATTCAGAAATCCTACCAATACACCAACGACCCTCATTGCAATGTCTGCCCGACTTTTGATATATAAACCTCATTTGCATAGTGCGTGGGAGGAGGATGGAGGAACCAGGAGTGGGCATGGATTTCGAGACAGAGGAGGCAGAATATTCATTGATGCCCATAGATTCTCTAGGGAGGTAAAAATTACTTTTTTCGGAACATAGTCAAGTTTACAGTCGTTTTTCATGGTTTTCTGCAGGGATCACAATGGCGAGGTCATGTTTGCCTTTTTAGTTGCAGATTTCTAGTCCACCCATGGAGCATCACCTTTGATGAATCTAGGGGGAATCTAAAAGATTCCTTGGGCCCCAGATTCTCAATTTCTCAGAATTCAAAAATTTGACAGTAGATTTTGCACTATTCGATGCCAAAAATCTGATGGTGCGTTCAGATTTTTCATTTTCTCATTTTATTCTTTAACCACTTTTCTAAGTGGAGTGTAGGTGTCAACATTCATGTGCAAGTAGTCATTTCCATGCGATTAATGCCGTGAGATTAATGGCATGAACAACTTCTGTAGTTTGACATCTGCTTCTTTAGATAGCCCCTAGATGTGAGTTATATGCAGTCTTCATGTACTTCTTATTGTTATGCTTTGTGTTGCACAGATCCTTGTTTGATGCTTGATGTGATGTGGAATTATCTATGTGATGTACTTGTTGTCATGATTCATCATGTTGTGTTTTGAGATCCCTTTGTTGTATGTTGTTGAGATACTCATGTTGTCTTCATGTATGTTTTGCATTGAGATCCCTTTTATGCCATGTTGGTGGGATGATCATCATGCATGAGTTTATGTCACACTAATAGGAGTCCTTTTGACTGAGAGTTCCTGTAGTGAAACATCTATTCGAGCCACTCCTGTGTGAGGGCATTTTCCTTGTATGATAGCGACATCACCTCTTATGTACATCATCACTATTGACAACACTTAATGCAGCAACCTACACCATCTTGACACTAGGCCCTGGAGACGTAGTCCCTCCTGGACGAACTTCATTATCAACGGCTTATGTTTTCATGTGTTGATGATTGTCATGTTCCTCTTCTTTACGACATGCAGATGTATTCATTTATGTTATTTTAAAAATGCAACTTAACACATCACAAAAGTAAAAGGTCTTGGAAGGGTCCTTCGTCACACCCAAACCTGGATCAGTGGTGTACTGATGTATCTTGGAACTTTTGCTTAATTCAAAAGTCTGATAACAAGCTAGCACGTTTTCACACATGTATTGTATTCACTTAAGAATATTCTTTAGAGACTTGTAATGCATGTTATTTTAACCTATATTAAAATAGTTGAACTATTTCAGTTGTTTTAGTACATATGATATAGGAAATGTGTTGTATCAGTTGTTAACATTGTCTCACCCATGTGGACTAATCCACTGGACACTCAACATACTTATTCTCATAAACTTGTTATAACGAGACGACCGTCACACTCATGTGAACTATTCCGCTGGGTGTTGTATGTGCTATCTGTTCACTGTGTGTTTGCGACTATCGCATCCATGTGGACTACTCCGCTGGAATTTGTGCATGTCCTGTTGTGTTGTGTGTCTCTAACAGAGTTGGGACTATTCCATTTGGACTTGAGACTCACTCTTACTCTCTTCCTTTGCAGTGAAAGAACCTTGACACAAGTGACACTAAGCACTCACTAGGCACGCGAACCTCAATGTTCGAAGACAAAGTAAACCACTCTCATGTGATGACAAGCAATACCTAAGGAAAACCTTTAAGACAATGGCAACTGGGTCATCATACCAGATGGGACTCCTACACCAAATGGTGTGAGGTCTATTTTGAACTTCATACCGAGGAGATCCCTTGAATGTTGTCGAGTCCAACATCGTCAACATTTCTGGCATTAGAAGGAGGGCCGACAATTGTTTATGGTTGAATTTCCTCTTAACCCCACTCATCAATCATCTGGTCAAGGCAGTAATTCGCACTCCCTCTCACCTATGCGCAACTCTGAAGTTGGTTACTCCTCACCTCCCATACATGAACACGAAATTTTGTATCAGCACCTCTGCTCTGTCCATCCCATCACCTATCAGTTTGCCAAAGTAGTCGGACTGATCCTAGGAATACAAGATCTTCCATATGAATCAAAGATGCCAAGTACCACTCCCACAAGAGTTGTTGTATCATCAGTGGAAGAAGAATTTACTACCACACTCGAAGTTCTGGCAGAATCTGTTGAGAATAGAGAGGAAAATCTAGTCTTCCAATAGGGAGAATAGGACGCCCCTCGTGGTCTTGGGCTCAGACTCTTGTACAAGAGGCAGAGGGGAAGGTAGTGGAGGAGGTGGAGGCGGAGATGAACCAACAGACTCAGATCCAGAACCATCAAATTCTGAAGAGGAGGAGGAGGATGAAGAAGAAGAAGGCATGGGTTCCCAAAACTTAGAATGGATGACTTAGGGACCATTGGATCTTTGGGTGTTTTGCACAAGATGCCAAAACGTTCGAAGAGGGTGTTGACATAGTATGACCCTGACAAAGCAGTAAAGGCTGAAGCCCACTTTGACAACTTCTGCCTACAACCACACACACTTGAGGTACAGTACAACGATGTTGCATGTAGATTGTTTCTATGTACCTTTGATGGCCGAGCAATGGTATGGTATCACAACCTTCCATTCAACTCCATCCAGAACTGGGGCATGTTCAAAGGAATGTTTTCAGAAAAAAAATTTGATGATGACAAGACCCTTGAAATGTTGCTCAAAGAGTTGGGAAGTCTGAAGATGGAGTCAAAAGAGAAAGTAAAAGATTTTAATCAACAATTTTTGTGCATATTGAACAAGTTTGTAGCAGACACAAAATCTCATGACTCCATCAATGTCAATTATTATATGTCTGCACTGCCAACCAGTATTACACAATTCTTCAAGCAAGTAGTGAAACCAATGTTACTAGAGAAATGCAAAGAGGTGATCTTTGTGGAAAAAGACCTGCACGTGATTGGAGTCATCAAGGATGATGAACCAACAAACGACTCCAAAGATGTGAGTGGGAACCCCCAGGCTATGGCGAGCAAGGGTAAAGACAAGGAAGCAAGTGACATTGAAACCCTTACTCGTCTTGTCAAGAACTTGACAACAGAGATGTCTAAGCTAAAGCAATGAGCTATCAAGACATCTGCTAGTAGTTGGCCTCCCAAACAATAGAAGCAGACCATGTCATCAGGCAGCAACCGCTTCCCGACTAAAACTGCATAGAGCTCCAGCGTAGTGCTCCATGCGGACATGTTTGCAAATTCCCAGTTTTTCTCATTCCATGTAGATCGTCACCCAGAAGGGACTTGTCCGGAATGGAAACGAGTTGCAGACTCAATGTGTGTCAATATGACAAACGCAGTAAACAATGTGTATTGTCAACTGGAATATGCAGATGATGAGTAATATGTTGCATCTCATGAGGCACCAAGCACTAGGTAGGTGATCAACACGTATCAATGCTCGCAATCAACACAAAAAATGAACATCGAGAAGCAGCCCCCAAATCAAAGTGGTCGATACAATATTAGAAGTCAAGTGGCTCCCCCTATTACTGAGGAGGTGTGAAAAAAGATGAAACTGTTGATGAGGAAGGTTGATCCACCAATCGTCCCAAAGAAGAAATCTCAAAGAAAGTTTGGAAAGACAGCTACAAACAAGATTACGTCCATGAGAAGTAAACTTCAGAACACTCCACCAGACAGTACAAACACGAGTCTAACCTTGGACATCTCGGTGAGTTTACCCACCCTTGATTACAATATTGTGGAAGATATGAAGAAAACTCGTGCAAACATCTCTCTGTTCGAGTTAGCTAAGATCCGGTGTCAGCAGGATATTTTGTTGCACGCATTGGGGCAAACATCTGCAGACAGCACAAGATCTACTAGCAAGATAGAAAGAACATCTCTCGGTTCACTCACAATTGTGTTCAAAACACTCCAGATGGAAGAAGCAACCTCTATTTTCCCTCCAATCTTTCTTTCATTTGAAATTTTTAACTTCATTGTTCGCAACTATTTGGTTGATTCTGGCGCATCAGCCAACGTCATGCCACTTTCCATTTCCAAGCAGATTAATGTGCAATGGAGTAAGACATCTATGTAGATCAGCCAGCTAGATCGAACTTGTTTACCAGCCATTTGTGAACTTCGGGATGTGATCATCTAATTATCTCATGACGACCGAGTTCACCAGTGCATCAACATTATCATTGTGGACATACCGAAGCATATGGTTTACTTCTTAGAAAATACTGGTCCACCAAGTTGAATGGGTAATTTGCTACAGACTGGCCACACTTGTGGCTTTCATACCAGGGCAAATGCAATCAAATCCGGGTGTTATCCAAGATATACATGAGACATAATGTCACTCCCATCAATGGTGAGAATGAACCGTTGGCTTTCTTAGAAATCATGTTCGGCAACTACCTCTTGTAAAAAAAGTTGGGGTGTTATCTCACACAACCAACTCCAACCCCACCAGACACGTAGTTGGGTCTCCTTCCTTGCCCAATTGATGGAAATGAAACTCGTACAATACATTGTAACAGTAGTAGCAGTAGGAGTAATAGTAGTAGCAATAGTACAAGCACGTCAAGCGGTCCGTGTATAGACAAGTTGTGGACCATGTATTTTGATGGATCAAAGACACAAGATAGCTCTATAGTCGAGTGTGTCTTGATTGACCCGAAGCATAGGAAATTTTTTTATCTCAATACACATGGAGTTCAAGTGCATTAAAAACACTGCAGAATACGAAGCACTTGTATTAGGCTTGCACAAAGCCATTAGCCTCAATGTTATCATGCTCAAAGTGGTAGGTGATTCAGAAATTGTGGTGTGACACGTACATAACACCATACATTGTTTGTCACCTCATCTTGAAAGTTATCAGCAAGAGGTATGGTGATTAATCTCTAACTTCCAAACTTTCAATATCATTGTTGTGCCAAGAACGCATAATGCAGCTGTTGATGCCTTAGCAAACACAACTGTTAGGATGACACCACTTAGGGATATATTTACTGTTGATATTTTGTATAAGCTTTTTATCCCTGATAACTTAACTAATCTATGCTTTGTTGACGATGATCAACAGATACTACATTTCATGGCCAACGTTGATGTGTTCAAGGACGTAGTGATTGACGAGCACGAGCACTCTCTGAAAGTTACGGTTGAAAAAAGAAAGGCAACCTCATCCCTAGGGGTGCGGTATCTCTCGATAATATTTATGACTTGTAGAACCGCTTCCAAGGGTCAAGAAACAACAAAACCCATAGTTCCACCATGATGTATGAACACATCAACCTTGGAACAGGCCACGATCCAAAGTTCGTCAGTCTCTGTATGTGTTGCACACTGCAAGAGCGACAAGTTTTTGCTTGCTTGTTCAAACAGTATCGGGATTCTAGCTTACTGATCAATATGCACAATAAAATAGGTTAAATCCATCTCATATTTTTTATTTTTATTTTTTTCTCCACTGATAGTTTTTATCAGTGAAGATAAAAAGTATCTTCTATAATGAGTGAATTACCTTGCCTCGCTTAACTATATTTGTTGGTTTTCCTATATCTGAGGTTCCTCAGTCCCATTATTTCCCCACCCATAGAAGGAGGGAATTGTTGATTCGAATGTGTATACTCTAGGTTATTTGTTTACTCTAACTCCTTTTCGTTTGTGTTTGCATGGACATATAATGGTCTGAAAACATAATATAGGTGAATAATCCAACACGTGATTCCAATCAAAGAAGGGGTCAAGCCATTGCAGTAGAAACTGAGGAAAGTACATCTGTCAATTGAACCCCTTATACAGAAAGAATTGACTAAGTTGTTGGATGCTCGGATCACTTACAAAGTTCATCATTTTACATGGGTTTCTAATTTAAGTCTTGTACGCAATAAATCTAGGGGTTATCCGCTTATGCACTGATTTTCGAAACTTGAACCATACCCTAGACAAAAACAACTACCCTGTGCCATCAATGGAACCTATGTTACATGCAATATCTGGAGAAGAAATGTTATCTTTGATAAATGGTATTTCAAGATACAACTAGGTTCTGGTAGTGGAACTTGATAGTTTGACATTGTTTCAGGAGAAGCTTGGCCCACACACGTACTATCTGTAATCACTTGATGGGAGTATTGATAACCTTCCTGTCAACGACCAAGATATCAAAGATGACTTTCAGCAAGTCGGGGTCGCACCTCATGCCATGTACATAGTCTGTTTACTGCTTGTTTCATTTTCGCTTTGCTTACTATTTTTGTTCCATTTTGTTTTGTTTGCTTAGTATCATGCTATTTTTGATTTTTCAATAAGTGTTTCCCTCTACTGAGTTATTTCTTTTGAATGAGTATGTGGTTGAGATCCAAAGAGTCTTGTGACACTATAGCACTTGGCTATTCTTGTGTTTGTCTTCTTTGTGCTTGGTTATAACCTTAGGCCAATGAAGTTTTGATGGAAAATACAAGCCATCTACAAGGGCAACTTGGGTCCAACCATGAACCTGTGTCCACAATGGGAAACCTCATGTCCGTACTCAATCTTCTGCGATGTGTGTTCAAGCTCATCCAACTAGTAGAAATGGAGAAGGGGAAAATCTAAACAAGTAAACATATGTCAGAGGCCTTACATGCTTCTATAAAGGAACAACCTCTTATGCTCTCAATAAGTCGTCCCTCTTCCGCCCCAAAAATAAATAAGTGCCTATGCACAGTCATCTTTTAAAAATACAAAGGTGATAGAAGAGAAAGGGTTCCTGCATAGAGAGGTGAAGCATGCAACTCCACTGGGGTACTAACCAGGCTCACTGGTAGTGGAGCAATGTATGTGTTCCTATGTGACTTTGCCGGAGTACTATCCAGGCTTGCTGGTAGTGGAGCAACACTAGAGATGAAAACTTTTACTCTGAAAAATTTAAACTCACAAGCCAAACTACCCTTCCCGGTTTCTAAACATTGTGATCAAGCTGAAACTTGTTTTTGTGTTTGACTGAGATAGAAAAAGGTGAATCACATCTCTTTATGGGGTAAGTGGGGAAGCTGAAGTAACCTGCATAGCGATTCAATATTCCTTGATGGACCAAGGCCCTATGTTTTCAATGGACTAAAACAGAGAAGTTGGTAGTCAACAAGTGTGTCGCCAAGTGTTGTAGCAATTGCAACACCATCCAAAATTTTGGCCTACATCCAATTTCGGAGCCTTCCTTGGTTTTTCCCTTGATATTTGCAAAAACTCGAGCTCATCCCATGATTTTGTGTCTATTCTTTGTACCCTCCTTGCTTGACCGTTCACCGAACATCTTTTAGTATGTTGGTCACAATGCTATGCTTGCAATCATGTTCTAGCTATGTTCTTGGTTCATCTTCATATGTACAAGGTGTATTCACTATGTGAGCATTTTCCGCACCCACACACGAATTTGTATGCAATGTCATGCAAGTTTCGTCTCGGTCGTTCAATGATCTATCTCAAGTGTCGTGCTTGTTGCTCACACGCATTAGTCAGTCACACTGAGTGTATGTTGTCTTATTGGTTCAAGGTGTCTTCTCGTCGAGTCATGTTGAGCGTGTGTTCTCAAAGCCATGCATGCACAAGTTCACTTGCTCACACACTTAGTCATTTTGTTGAAGTCGATCGAACCACCCTCCAATAGTTGGACCTCTGCTGAGCTGGATTGCATAATCTCAACCCTCAATGATCAAGTACTATTGTCCAGAATTGCACAGAGCTTGAGGTTTCCTCCCAAGTAGTCCACACTATGTAATCCTGGAATCAACCTGACCGACTTTCACCCAGAACAACGCAGAAGTTGCTCAGCAAGCCATCTCAATCTGCATTTCCTGTAAGAAAATCTATCAAACTTCCCACTAGTCAACCTGAGAGTTTGACCAAGCAGTGACCCTGGGCTTCACTCCTCCAAAAAATTGTGTAGAAGCTGCTAGCATACCCGCCTCCACTAACTAAAGAAATGGCGCAGACATGAAAGACAAACACCCGGTGCCTGTCACTGCACTATCCCCAAAATTTACACAGTTCTGTCAACCAATTCCCCTCTTAGTCGACCTGCTGCTCCTCCTGAAAACTGCACAATTTTCCTGGGTTGTCCTCCAGCTGGCCAACGCCCCGCTTAGTCAGCCTGTTGCTCCTCCTGAAAATTGTGCAATTTTCGTCGGTTGTCCTCCACCTGCCCAACACCCCTCTCACCCCAGAAACTGCACATAAATGTCCTGCAGGCTAGCCTCCCAGTTCTCTGCAGTTTTGGCCAGCAAGCTCTTGCTACCAGCCTCCCCAAAGAATCTGCACAGTTTTCACTGCCAATGTCCTCCCTGCCACCTACACTTCCTCCCTGGAAAATTTGCAGAGTTCTGTCCTCTAGCCGAACCAGATCCCGAAGATGGTCACTGTTGTTCCAGAATTCTCATCTCAACCTCCGAGTGACCTCTGCGTAATTTTCCTTGGCAGTGACCCGGAGCCCACATCCCATCCTGAAATGTGTTCTGCATAGTTTCAAAGCCTTGTCCTCTCTCCCGATCACCTACACCCGAAAATGAAATATGATGCATCATGGTAGACTAGGAGTTTTCTGGATTTGATGTCATCTCATCATGAGTGATTGCAGATACGGGTACATGGATGAGACATGGGGCAACGACGAACGGATGAACAAGAAGCACATGCTAAAAGACTTGTTCGCGAACGGATGAACACATGAAACATGACAAGTACCAGTGAAGGATATACATGTACATGCAACATCAAGCGAACACCAAGACCATCGAATACTTCGCACACCTTGCCATGTGGAGGTGAAGCTATGATACACCAAGAGCACGCTCATCACTCAACAGCACTGCAGCTCAACATGGACACCACCATCAGCATGAACATACCAACACTGTAATGTCGAGTCATGTCATGAGTCATCTCGGCCACATCACTACCGTGGTTCATACTGTGTAATCAATTTAATGTAACATGGAATTCCAAGAGACCCACATGTAAAGTTGAAGAGTCATGTAAGTCAAATAGTCATGATGGAAGTCAAATAGTCACAAGGGTCAGTTCCACACTTGGCTATATATACCCCTCATTAGAACATGAAAATTACTTTTGACCTTGGCTCCTCCCACATAGCCTTGAGAGTCTATAGTCTTTTCTTTTAGGAGCGAGCAGTGGCTCCAACGCTCCGCTATCGAGGTTAGTGATGTATGGTGTACCGATGTGTCATGGAACTTTTGCTTAATTCAGAAGCCTGATAACCAGCCAACACGTTTTCACACATGTATTGTATTCATTTGTAAGACTATTCTTTGGATGCTTGTAATACATGTTTCTTTAACCTGTATTAAGACAGTTGAACTATTTCAGTTGTTTTACTACATATTCTATTGGAAATGTGTTGTATCAGTTGCTAACGTTGTCTCGCCTGTGTGGACTATTCCACCAGTCACTCGACAGATTCATTCTCATAAACTTGTTATAACAACTGTCGCACTCATGTGGACTATTCCATTGGGTGTTGTACGTGATATCTATTCACTGTGTGTTTGTGACTACCACATCCATGTGGACTACTCCGCCGGAAGTTGTGCATGTCCTGCTATGTTGTGTGTCTCTAACAGAGTTGGGACTATTCCCTTTCGACTTGAGACTCACTCTCACCCTCTCCCTCTGTAGTGAAATAACCTTGACATAAGTGAAACGAAGCACTCACTAGGCACACGAACCTTGTTGTTCAAAGACAAAGTAAACCACTCCCATGTGCTGACAAGCAAGAGCTAAGGCAAATCTTTAAGACAATGGAAACCAGGTCATCATACCGGATGGGACTCCTACACCAAACAGTTTTAAGTCTAGTTGGGACTTCATATCAAGGAGATCCCCTGAATGCTGGCGGGTCCAACATCGTCAACAAAAGGTCATAGGAATCATTGAGCTACTTGGATTAGCTTGTTTATTTCCAAATCTAGATTTCTGAAAGTCCCTTGGGGAAAATAACAATAAATTTATGTTATTTTTTAAAGCATGCTAACGTGCTTCAATCAAGTTGATTCCACTTTCATTTGATCACAAAAACATTATAGTTAATAACAAAAATTACCCCATCACATTTTTACTTGATTAGGTTAGGCATTTGATAGATTTACTAGTTCACTAGTTCTCGAATTTTTGTTAATTTTTTGCATGGGTTAACAGAAGTCTTTTTGAGTGATTCCAATTGGAATGGAGACTAAAACATCCTAGTCAATAACAAAATTTGTCCCATCCAATTTGGATTTGATTTTCTTGGTCATTTGGTGAATTATAGCTTCCTATAGTAAATCTTTTGTTTCTTGTAGTACCCTTCCAGCGTGTATATACTTGCCCATATTTGTTCAAAAAGATTGGTTTTGGTCCCTTAGGGTTGAATCATGACCCCTAGGTTCTATATCAATGATTATGGAAGACTAAAGACCACTTAAGACTTGCATCTTTACCCATGCAAAACATTTCAGCGATTTGGGCTAATCGACAGATTGAAATAGATAATACAATGATGATTGGAACATCCAATGAACTTTGTTAATGGATCTAAAGTCTTTGAAATGTAATGGTTGACATTTAGTTCATGATATTTATTTTATGCAATTCGAATAGGTTTCTTTCCTTTTATTTTATTTCTTGCAATAGGTTAAAGTTTCCATTTCGATCATTTCATTTTCTACAATTAGTTTAGGATTTGATTTCATTACATGCACTCCATTACATCATGACAGTGAAGGAAGGGCACATTGTATGCTGCAAATATAGTGCCAATACCTCTTAATTTTGTACGAACCCTGGGTTGATAATTAAAGTTGATAATCTTGGGAGTTGGAACATTCTTGTTGCAATACTAAGACTCATCGCTAGTTATAGTATATTATTGAGATATTGCATCTGATATGCTGGGAATGGCTAGAAACTCTTATGAAGTTCCCAAGACATCAAATCTTGGTTTTCTAGAATGGGCATGTTATTTGGCTAAAAGAGAATTATTAGTTATTAAAGGAATAACCATAAGGCTATGAAGGCGTTGATTTAGTGGAGCGTTGGATGGTAAATTTCCCATCATCCACTATAGAATATTCATGTCGCGTCATGATGAGGATTCTAGGAGTCATTTGTGACAAGGGAGCAAGGTTGATAGAGGGTGTGAGATAGGAAAACACCTGTCACCTGCCACATATAATTTGAAAATACATTTTTAAAAATGAATAAGATATATAAATATTTTTCTTAAGAATTCCTATTTTCTTGTGTGTCCTTGAGATTACTTGCTTTCTTTTAGCTTAGTATTTTAATTTTTGTGTTTACAATAATTAGTGATGTTAAAGATTTTTATGTCATCAAAATAACTTAGATTTAGAATTGTGTTTTACAGTACCCATTAAATTTGTTGGTGGTTCATAAGAATGGTGTTTGACTAGACAAATTTTGAAAAGAAAATTAGAAGAAAGATTAAAAAAAATCTTTCAAGATAGATATTGATATTTCTAATAGTCATAATTTTACTCTTTGGAAAATAAATATGGAAGATTCGGTTACTAAAAAAAATTGGGACTCATGTGGTCACTAGATTAATCAATATAAATGATGAAGAGTAAAATAAACTGAAAAAAGACCATGATTTTCATTTCATTTTCGATTTGTATACTTTTTATTCTCAATGGTTTTGAAGTCCTAGTAGATACCTAGATATGGGAGACACTAAATGTTTTTTAATTTTCCAATGTCACTAGTCAGTAAAATGTTTTTGAGAAGAATGTTTTCAACACTAGAAATTAAATAAGACACAATATGCATTATCAATTTAAATGGATTTCATGTGTTTATGAGACACTTAACTTCCATGGTAAGTCACTTCAATAGAAGGATCAATCTATGGCTTATTATGATAGGTTCATGAAAGAATTTGGCAATAATTATTATGAATTTTAATGGGATGATTTCAAGATTGGGATCACTATGAGATAATTACTAAATGAGAAAATAAAGGCAACCATCAATAGGAGTGCCTTTACATTTATAGGTATTATTTACGTGGAGTTTTCTATAGAAAGGAAAAAGAAAATATTTCATCGTATATTTAAGTTCAACCATAGATCATATAATAGGAAGAGGAAACATACTTGGATGGAGATGGATGGAAGAGGAAACATACTTGGATGAAGTTCGAGGTTGTAGTTTGACATACTTGGATGGAGATGGACCTTCTCTCTCGAAGTGTCATCAGTACAAATTTATTGCAAAAATTTATGTGAAACTAGTAAAATTTCACATCAACTCCCTATATGTGTCACTCACAAAGTGATCCTACAGGAATTGACATATCAAGTGACAATGAAACTTGGAGGCATGTTAGTCCGATCAAAGAAAGCACCATGGCCTACTTTCCCAATCTATGTGGGCACATACTATATAAAATGTTATAAAGAAGTAGAAGTTGAAACCACTAATTTGGAATGCCTCGGATTTGGTGATCTTAGATTCCACAATTATGATCCCAGGGGTATTGCAATGACTCACTGTAATCAATTAAATTTTAAATGGCCATAAACATCAAGCATTGATGAAGAAGAAAAAATATCAAAAACTTATACAATGTTGCACTAGCTATAGATGTGCAGAAGGATAATGGCTCTAAACCTACAAATGGTGCCAAACTTTAGAAAAAAGAGTCATCCAAAGGTAAAGATGTCAGAGACAAGAAGGTTTCCCAAAATAGGGAAAGAGAGAAAGAAGCAACCAAGAAATAAATGCAGAAGAAACTAAAAGCATAACAAAAGGCCAAAAGGGAGGAAGAGTAAAAGAAGAAATAGGAAGGGGAAAAGAGGAAACAAGAAGAGGAAAAGAAGCAACAAGAGAAAGAAAGAGAAGATGCAAAGAGGCATGAAGAGGAAAGACATGCAAAAAAGATAGTAAATAAATAGGCATAGGAGGATGCGAGGCAAAAAGAGAAAAGGGAGAAGAGCACTCAAGAAATCTCACTACCTATGGATGTTAATCCTTCAACACCAACCCTGGTATTAAATAAGTAGGCATAGAAGGATGCAAGGCAAAAAGAGAAAAGGGAGAAGAGCACTCAAGAAATCTCACCACCTATGGATGTTAATTGTTCAACACCAACCTTGGTATTGCTTATAGGAGGATATTTACCAATCAGGGAGATGTGTATCACCATTGGCAAGGAGAATCAAATCTTAGACCCATCAATCTTCAAACTTGACTCAGGTTCTAGAAAAATGTTCCAAGAGAGACGAAGGTACTTAGCTTGATAACTTGTAAAACTAATCTTAGTATCCACGAAACATAATATAGTGTCTAATACCATGAGTAATCCACTAGCAATTTCTTCAGCTGGAACGGACGTTCAACTACCACTGCAAGAAACACCGAGCAGTGATTAGATAAGATCAAGAGATTAGAAAGGAACCTAAGTAATGCACAAAAGGAGAATCTAAGGTTTCATAAAGAGAACCAAGCCTTGTTAGCCTCAGGCTCCCATGATAAAGACTATCAAGCAGCTGTTGGAAGTAATGCTTCCATGTCATGTGTTGTTTTCATTAGGAGTTACAAGGAGTAAGTGTAGAAGTTCTTGTTTCCAATGTGTGAGTTGTAATGATGATCTGGTTGTGTCGAAGTCATTAATTTGTGTCTTATATATTTGTACCTATGATGATAAATAAAATTATCAAGTGAGATTTGTGTTGTGTGTAATCACTCTCTGTTCTCTCTTCTGTTTTTCTAATAGCAGCAAAGTTGAAGGAAAAAAAAGCATTGGAAAATATCATGAATCAGTGTTGAAGGGAATTTTCCACTCTTTAGAAGGTAGCTTCTACAGATATGGCCATTCAAAATGCAATCAAGACAAAAGGTATGTTCTTGAAAGAAGCCTCAATAGCTATAGACATAATGTATGGATGGAACACAAAACATCCGACTACACTAGAAAACTTACCAAGGAGAGATGAGATAGGAAAAGAGAGGGATACAATGGAAATTAGATTAACATTTAAGTCCAAGAGAAGCTTGGAAAGGGTGTAATCAAAACTCTAAATACTTATTAGCAACTTCATAGCATGTTAGAAATTTTGATCAAATCCTACAAGATAATTCCCATTAGAGCACACGGAGAAATAAGCTTAGAACATAAGTTACGAAAGGAAATAGAAGAAATGATAGAAGCACACAAATTGGCATCACTCATAGGGACATGAAGCCTACTCAAGTGACACTAGAACAACACTTGTTAGAACCAGCAACAGTACATGCGATGCTCTCTGCTCTGTTCCACTTAGTACAATCAAATATAAAGAGGATATTGCCCCGTACTTTTGAATGTGAAATCACCAATGAGAGACTGGTGTTAGGGAAAGTCTTGTCTCTAGCTGTTGATTACAAGGCATGGCAGGCTTACCTAACATAGGAAATACAATTTCAGACCCTTTCCTTGACTATTTTGGAATTAGTGCCATAAAAGATGTTTAATTTTATTATTTTGAATTTCATGTAATTATGTAAAATAAAATAGAATTAGAAAATAAAGTAAAATAGAAATTAAATATGAGGATAAATGAAGAGTCATGGAAGGTGAAGAGTCACAGAATATGAAGAGTCGTCTCACTTCGTATAAATATACCCTCATCACTAGTTAGAAGGGACTTTTAGTTTTGGGCTCCTTGTAGCACTTTGAACTTTGAAAGGGGAAAACTTATAGATTTCTTTGAAGATCGAGTGGTAGATTTGCATTCCCATTATTGTGTCTCGTGGATATATTGGGTAATTGTACATGGGATATTTCAGTGTCAATGTTGAAAATCTCTTTTGGGCTGAGATAAGCATTCCTTTCACGTGTTATTGAACACTTATAAAAATATTATTTGTTTTTTTTAACGGTATGTGATTGTTGTTCATATGGTTAAAATTGATGAACTATTTTTTCAATTAAAAACTTATATCTTCCCTAGAATTGTTTGCTTCATTATACATTTTTTCACGATGGTTATTAGTGTCAAACTATTTTATAATTGGTATCTAGTACACTTCAATATTCATTCATCTTAATTAAAGTTTGATAAAATTATTCCTTTGAGATTCATGACTATTTACCAATTCGCTGTAATCTCCTTTGTGTCTCTCACTTAAGGTATTTCCACAAGTTATTCTAACTTGTATCTTGCAGGGGTTCTTATTTGGATTTCGCTTTCCCTTGCTCACTTCGTCCAAAATCTTATTTTCACCAAATAGGATCAGGCGATCGGGCCAACATTCTAGGTGGAACTCCTATTCCAAACATTGTGAGTTCTAATTAGGACTTCATACTGAGGAGACCCCCTTAACCATTGGTAGTGCATTTCACCTCATCAACCGTACACTAGTCATCATGGGTGTAGGAAATCTATACTTAAACACAATAATTTCAGGTCTCATGTCCAATCCTTGATGTTTTGTTGTCAACAACATTTGATTCTCTAATGCATGAACTTTATCAAGTATAAAGTATATACAATACTTGTGCTCAAATAAGAGCATGAAAGTAAACTTTTCTTTTATAATCATGATAGTCTTTAGCATAAAACCACAAAACAAGATTTCAATTAATATTGTTTCTTATTATTTTTATCTCAAAGCTTCAACTTCTTTTTAAATGGATATAATGCTAATTATATTCAATTTCATTTTTATTGTTAAGATAAAAATAAAAATCGAAGAACACTTTCAAATTATCATCAAAATAATGGAGAAATGATCCCATGGAATATATATTGCAATTACAAAAAATTTATGTGCCATTAGGTGAAAGAATCACTGCACTAAATACGATATGCAAATATTCCTAAATTCAATAGATTAGGGGCTTGGAGAGTCTCCAAGAGCAAATGAGTTGCATGCAAAACATTCCACATTGTCTCCCCATCCTTTTTCCAATCCCTTCTTGTAATCTGTCCAGACCATAGTTAAGTAAATATCAGTCAAGTAAATACCAAACACATTAGTGTCGAGAAAAACCAAACAAAGGCATTGGCATTTGTATTTCTCCCCTATAATATTTGAAAATTCTTTCGAATATATTCATTCAACTTGAAGTACACACCGCTATAGCAAGGTATCAATCAAGTAGACATTTAGAAAAATGTGGAAAGATGTATTCACACTTATATAAGGAAGTGCATGTAAGTAATCCAAAATCCTTAAAATATCAATGATTTTCTTTCTGTAATATCATGAATAGAAAAATAACATATTTGTCATGGAGCAAGTCATGAAAATTGCTTGTATTAAAACTCTGTATATGGTGTATTATTGGGAAACTTTTTAAGATGTTCCTTTACCTTTCTCGGGTGGAGCATAGCTTGGGAAAATTCTATATTTTCTCATTTAGCATCCGCTTCTGAAAGTTTAAAATGGTACATATTATACTTGTCCAATTCTCAACATACTGCAAATGAAACACTGAAAAGAGCCCAAAACCAAGGGAAAATCATTTTCTAACGAAATCAAAACAAATAATATTCTAACATAATTTCACATCTCGTAAGTTACTATGCTATGAGCTTAAGCTGCAGGGATGATTCTTTGAATTTTATCCCACCTTGAAGAACTCACATTTAACAAGATATTCATGTATTTACTATGATGCTAAATTGCCTATTGTCGGCAAAAATTCAAGTATAAGTACAATTTAAAATTTAAAAAAAAATCAGCAATGTAACGTAGGAGGGGAACCATCTTAGCAATTACCTTTCTTCTATTTAATTTGATTTACCCTGAAATTGGAGAAACTAAATATATAGCTTTTATAAATAACAGATAAAAGTCTAAACAAAAGATGAGGCAACCTCGTTGATTTTTAATCAATTCTTATTCTATATCTCAAGAACAGTTAGACCAACCTTCTTGGCTCTTTGTTTTGGATGCGTTTTGTATAGAATACATTGGTATCAAAATATCAACCACAATGATACAATGTATAAACCATGAAAGAAAATGACTTGGCCTCTATAGTTGTGTGATCAAAGGAAATCGAACAAGGATGTATGCATTCTCTATCATGGAATAATCTTGAGGAAAAATGCCAATTGAGACATTGAACTCCACTACCAATGGAAGATGGTCATGTTGGG
>APFE031104166.1:58200-80958 GCA_000404065.3 Pinus taeda | reverse complement strand
TTTTGTGCATGATTTTCGCACATGTTTTTTGGACGCGATGGTTTTCGGTCCATGGTTTTGGATGCGATAGTTTTCGGTCCATGGTATTGGATGCTTCGGCATGTATAAATATGTATTGTAACATTTAAAGGAACATAATGAAAAATAAAGTTGGTAGTCTCGGTTTTGGGATCCAGTGGGAAATATCTGTGTATATGTGTTTTTTGTGTTATGCTCTCGCATTTTTATTTTTCCTGTGATTTAGAATTCGTATGCAGGTAATTTCTGTACGGGGTTAAAACCTACAAATAGAACATCCAATGTGAAGATGTTGGTTGTAGGTTGTTCATTCTCATGTTCAAAGAGCGCATACGGGAATGGTGTAAGACATTGCCTGAAGCCTCCGTTCACTCTTTCGAACACCTTGTCATAGAGATGCTCCGTTCTTTTGATATGTATGATCGTAAAACTTTGTGCAAGAAAATTCTAAATTTGCGAAAAGAACCTGTTTAATCTATTTAGTATTTTCACGATTGTTTCATTCATTTTTTCTTTAAATTTCTAAAAGATGATGTTAATTGGTATTTATTGGTTGACAAGTTCCTATATCTTGTTCACATTTCAAAAAATCCACACGAGCTTGAATCTTTCGAATCTTTCGCAACATACCTCAATATTAGAGCTTCTAACTTTGTGGCGGATGGGATTGTTGTTCGAAGTGACCCTCCATCCCCTTCCAATCAGACAACTTCAGTTCCACACGTTGAGGTGGGAGAATTTGAGAATACATTTCTTGATCTACCACCATCTTCTCCCACCCCACATATTCAAAGTTTCAGCGTAGGTTTGGACTGCGAATCTGATGGTTACGATGAATGTTTATGATCCGAACTTAAACAAGAACACAAAAAATTACAGATATAACCATAAATATAGAAATTCAATAGGAATAACACTTCATTTCATTAATATCATAATACTAAAATATGCTTACAAACATTATGCAAATAAACTAGCTCGGGTGATGGTAGCTTATCTCGGAGAAGACATGTGGTGGCTACATGCCTCTAAACTCTATTACAATGAGGATCCAAGGACTATTTATTGTTGAGAAACAATGGAAAACCCTAAACATCCAAAACCTAACCCTAGGAGATGAAGCACCAAAAACTATGGGCCTCGTTTGGGTAAATTGGTACATAAAATTCCCAAGGTCGTAACTTTGGCATATGATCTTCGTTCATCTATCATAATACCTCATTTTTAATATCTTGAAGAGGAGGCGAAAAAAAACCAAATAAATTATTTGGGACTTTCTAAGTCTCTCCATTTTCCCTAAAAATTTCGTTTAGGGCCTCAAAATGGCTCCGGAAGTTCAGGACAGAAAAACTGCCAAAAATAGTAAACTATGCTACAATTATGGAAACTAAAAAACTGAAAGAGATAGTGTTGGGGTCCCAAGTGGAATATGATGGTGGCCACCAATATCCACCTAGATCAATTCTCCCCCCTTAGGAAGCAATGATCCCGATTGCGTTGAGTGTCTCCATGAGATGGGGGAGCTTTTACTGAACTTGGTCCCTTATGAAACACTTGCCTTGGTGCAGAAGTTGACCAATTTTGACAAGCCGATACAGTTGGATCTTTTGCTGGCAATTGTTCTTGATCTATGTGTCCATGATCTGATCAGTTGTGGAATGTTCCATGTAGTCTAGGTTTAGCTTTGTTGGTGTGAGTTGTTCTTCAATGTCATATGTGTCCAAAAATGGTGGAAAGTATGGCTGAAGGTGGTCTACATTGAACACTAGGTGCATGCCAAGGAATGGTGGAATCTTGAGCTCAAAGGAATTGTCCCCTAAATCCTTGGTGATGGTGTATGGCCCATATAAGAGCAGGTGAAGTTTGCGATGGGGTGGAGTGAGGTGCTCCTTTTGCAAATGTAGACAAACTTTGTCGCCCACCTAGAACTTGTGTGGCACCCGATGTTGATCATGGCGATACGTGTACTTAGCATTAGTTTTGTCCAATATATCATGGACTTGCTGGCGGATGTGTTGAATGTGCTCAATGCAGTTGTCAGCCCTGTGGGCTTCAAACTGGACATGAGCCGAATCTGCCTAAGTAACTGCAAATGGTATGGGCACATCAATGGGACATAATGGCTTAAATCCCAGCCCTACCTGAAAGGGGTTGTGGCCTGTTGAGTTGTGGAGAGCTCTGTTGTAGATGTGCTGGACTTAGGGGAGGCTTTCATTTGATCCAGATTTAAGCAAGAAGGCAACAAAGTATAGATATAACCATAAATACAGAGATGCAGCAGAAATAACTCTTCATTTCATTAATATCAAATACATAAATATGCTTACAAACAAAATCGAAATAAGACTAGCTCGGGTGATCGTAGCTTATCTCTGAGAAGAGATGTGGCAGCTACATGCCTCTAAACTAAGTTACAATGAGGCTCAAGGGCCTTTTTATTATTCAACAATAAGAGAAAACCCTAAACAACCAAAACCCTAACTCGAGGAGATGTAACAACAAGAGTTTATGGGACCCATCTGGGTTAGTTGGGCAGCAAACTTCCCGGTGTCGTAACTTGGTCATATTATATTTGTTTTGCGCATATGATACCTCGTTGGAAATATCTCTCCGAGGACTACAGTTGGTGATGTGATTTCCATATAAGTCACTAATTTCTATGGAAATCAAATCACCAACTGTAGTCGTCGGAGAGATATTTCCAATGAGGTATCATACGTGCAAAATAGAGATAATATGACCAAGTTACGACACCGAGAAGTTTGCTGCCCAACTAAACCCAATGGGGCCCACAAACTCTTGTTGTTACATCTCGTCGGGTTAGGGTTTTGGTTGTTTAGGGTTTTCTCTTATTGTTGAATAATAAAAATTCCCTTGAGCCTCATTGTAACTTAGTTCATAGGCATGTAGTTGCCACATCTCTTCTTAGATATAAGCTACCTTTGCACGAGCTAGTCTTATTTCCATTCTGTTTGTAAGCATATTTTAGTATTTGATATTAATGAAATGAAGTGTTATTTTTGCAACATCTCTATATTTTTTGTTATATCTTTAATTTGTTGCGTCCCTGTTTAAATCCAGATCAGTGGTATTAGAGTGGTCTGCTCTTTCTCTGTTTTTCTTTGCATGTCCCCAACAAGGTCAAGATATAAGGAGTTAGGGCTCAATCTAGTTGGACCTTTGCAATATCAGCCTCGAAAACCCTGAAGGCTACCCATGGGGGAAGAAAAGAAAGATGAGGGAGAAAGAGATCTTATCAAGATATTGCTCGAGGAGGCCTTTGAGAAAAAAAGGAACATGATGATGGATAACTTTGCCCAGATCCTTCCATGTGTTGTCGCTAACTCTTGCACTTGCAACAGAAGTACAACAAGAGGCAAAGAAATCTCCCTAGAGATAGCCTATAGGTTGATTATAGACCAGTGCCTAGGAAATATTAAAGAGAGAAGTTCTTGTAAGGTTATATGTGAGGGGTTTGTGACACTCCAAGTGTCACATAAAAGGTAATAGGAGGGTCTTGGTTCAATTAGCTTTCAAAGAGGTAGATACAAGTCAACTCATGGATCCAAATGTTGGGGGTATATGGGGCAATCTCAAAAAGAAATGGTTTCTTCTTCTAGTGGCCAACACATGAAAATGAGACAGCTTAAAACTAAAGTCATAGGAATGATGGAGAGAAGGAAAGGAAGGAGGGAAATAGATGCATAGGGATGTAACAAACAAAATCCTAAACAATAGTGTTCCAGCAGAAGTGGAATCCAATGGATAGGGTTGTAAACAAGACAGAATCCTAAACCACGTTTTCCAATAGAAATATGAAAGAGGGAGGATATGGGGTGATAAAAACAACAAAGAACTTATTGAAGTTTCAAGTTTATGATGTGGGTTCCTCTAACACCAAATAGTATGAGAAAGGTTGTGTTCATACAGGTATTGTAGGATATTAAAATACCAAGTAAATCTATAATACACACAGGCACTATTCTCTATTTAGCAGCCAAGGTAAATCCATGATCCAAGGAGAAACCAACAATCTTACCCTATTTCAGAGAAGGAAAAACAACTTATGAAATGAGGTTACAGAAGGGAAAACTTACTGCATATTAATCATGTTAGGAATCAACAAAAAAATTCCATTTAACTCAAAGGGTCCAATAACCAGTCCATACACTCAACAATGATATCAATGAAACCCCCATGAACAAGCAAATTAGAACCAAAATCACATCACAGAGTTCAGCCCTCACAAGCCAGAATATATGGAACCTATTCATAGATTACTTACCCCTATTTATAAGAAGAGGGGGAGAGGTTTGAGTTACAATCAAAATATCTAAGCCCAAGCCCTAACCGTCATGCTAGACTAGCTGTCTTGGTTTTGTAAGGCTTTGCTACCACCTACCTAAATATTACAATAGGGATGGAATCCCTTTCTTAGAAAAAATGCAGAAATAAATGCACAAAGAAAGAAAATCGAGAGAGGAAAGAGGAATTTTTCCCTTGTTGCTTTAGTGGAGGCCTTGGATAGAGCCACATCCTTACTGTCATCGGGCTCTTTTTAGCTGCTTGAGGCAGTTCATTGCTGCTTGACTGGCTTCTATCAATTTTCCTTTAAATGCTTGAGTGACATGTTCAGTGGAGTAGGGAGTGGAGTGGGAAAGGTGTGTGCCCAAGTGGTCCTTTGCTGCATGATGAAGTGGAGCACCATGTTGTGCCATTAAAACTTCCTGAATCCTCCCCATACTGATTTGCAGCTGTGCCATGTCTTATTTAGCATCACCACTATTGACACATCTGCCCATTTAAATCTTTGTATAGTTCTATTGGTGTACCGTGTCGCAGGCCTTTAAATTATTTAAAACAGATGAACAGGTGGGCATTTCAAATTAACTCTTACGCCCCTTTTGTTTATAGTCCCTTTTATGAATTTCCTTATAAAACCAGGGGATGGAACAAAAGGCCCATGTGTTTGGCGCTAAAGCTCTCAATAATTGTGTGGGGGTGGGGGGCGGGGGATTTTTCTTTATATCATAGAAGTCCCACATCGCCTGATTTCTCGGACCTAAAATCTTTATAAATCCCAGCTCATTATATATCGCATATGGGGAATTTCCTTATCACAATTGCAGTGGGGGGAGAATTTTGGTGGAAGATAAAGAATTTACATTATGTGATCACTAATTGCTTATTACAATGGGTAACATCATCACTACAACATGTCACCCAGAAATGGCCCCATAGGACCCCTGAAAATGTCAAAATTGAGTGATACGTGTCATTTTCCATGCCAGCATCCATACTTCCATGTCACTAGTGACGTCAGTTGCCATGTTTGCTACGAGGACAAATCAGAGGTTGCCATGTAGCCCCTTGGAGGAGAGAGAAAAAGGTCTGCTTGACCCTGGGGTTTTCCATGATTTTCTTTGTTAGATCTTTCCATCCCTTCCCTAGTGGTTCAACAACATATCGCAAATAGACCCCCGCATTCTTTGGAGTATCCTGTGACTATGGGACCACCGGATTTGTGGGATGTGGGGTACCTGAGGTATGCAAGATGTGAGATGCGATATTGGCGTTCGGGCCTGCGACATGCTAATAACCTTAGCTGTATGTCCTGTTAGGTTGCTATACCAATAGGTTTCATTTTTCATGTTTGACAGTGGAAGTGCTAAATATGTTCATCCCTGCATGCTGCAGAGGTTCCATATTTTGTATACAGACAAAGAAAATTAAAAGAGGGTATGCCTTAAAAGAGTAATCAAAAGGCAAGAAAATGAATTGGTCAGAAAAAAGAGCAAAAATGAACCCCAAAGTTCACCATGTAGACATACTACTGCTTATAACATTTTATGGGTGGCCCAACATTTCAATCTGGACCATGCCATGTTTGAATTGTTGTTGTAGAATAGAGAAAGAATATCTGTCCAAACAATTCAAGATTGGCAGATGAGTAGATAGGTAGAGAAATTAAGGAGCCCAACTGCTTAATCTAGGCCCTTGGAAGAGATAAGGGTACATTTAGATAGGAGGGCAATCAAAAGGAAAAAAGACATTCAGGGTTTGCCAGTTCAAGTGCACCCAATCCAAAAGAAGAAAAAATGTTAGGTGTATTAGGCTGGGTAGGTAGTTTGAGGTTGCAGAAGCAAGTGTGTGATTATTACTTGTCTTGACAAGAAGCACCCATCTCATCAATGACACAAGTACCAAGGCAATTGTTTGGTTACATAGGCTTTGGAAGCATGACTAATTCCCCTCCATTCCCCCAAAGATCACTTACTAACATCCCCTCAAGGACTTTGGGATTTGCCCAAAAAAGTCCAGTTTCACTCCATTTTTTCATGAAATACCAAAGTGGACATCTGAGTTGACTTAGTGAAAAGAAGCCACATTTCTTGTGTAAACATCATCATTCCACATTCCATTCATTTCCTATGTCTAAGTTTCACTTCATAAACTTAGCATCTTCCCCTACAGTTTCACTCCACAAAGGCATACTAACCTCTAACTCTATTATTTAGCTCCCTAAAAACATTCTCCCATCCCTATTTCACAAAGAACTATATAAAATCCCCAAAATTTTATTAAATATCCCACCCCATAGCAATATAGCTATATAACACAGTTTTGGGAAAGATTTAGTCCATTTGGGACTAATATTAACCCTTCTGCGTCCTAAACCTTGGAATTAATTTAACCTTTGGTTAAATTAATAGCCATAGCCCCTCCCCCTCGCTCATAACCCTTGCTATTCTACCCTCTGTGCTCATTTGTAAAAGTTTTGATTAAATGTTTGAATTAACATTAAACTATATCCCCGCGCATAACCATATTAACCCTCACTAACCAAAGTTTTCAACCCTCCCCCACTTACATTTAAATATTATGTCAGGGCGGGTCCCGCGCCTAACCGTCCATTGCTCCACTTGCCCCATCCGCTATCCGATGTTCCATGCCGCAGATCCAACGATGGGCGGTCATTTTCAAACCCCGATCTGCTGATGTTTAGCGTCCAGGGGATATGCGGTTTTGCTGCTGTACCCCCGCCACGCGTTGTTCTCCCAGCGTGATCGGAGCCCCCCTTCCAGATACCGCCCAGGGCCGAAGGTGGTGCGAGATAATACCATAAACCGCCCTATGGCCCCTGACGTCAGCAAAACGTCATCGTGACATCACGTCCGCGTCGGCCCGTCGCTGCCACATCACCCTCTCGCGTCACCGCCCTGCCAACGTGTCCTCCGCCACGTCATCGTCTGAGTAAGCAGCCACATCACCATGCCGTACCCGCTACCCGCCAAATGACATCATGCTGATGTCATCTCAAAAAGCGCCAAAAAGTCCCAAATTTCATAAAGTAACGCAAAATGACCATTTTTCTTTCATTTTCATTGGTGATTGTGGGAGCAACGTGCATGTCGTTTATGTCGATTTGCTGCCCAAGCTCGAATTTACTCATCCAAGCCACTGCCGCCTACATATTCAACCCTTCAGTCTGCCATTGTACCGGCTCAACACCCTCGGTGCCATAAAAACCAGGTATTTGCCCAAATTTCACCTGTTTACCCATGTTTTCGCCATTTTCTCCATTACACTTTCTTGAAACTCTGCAAACTCCCAAACTAAAGTCACTCATGCACCTAAATGCTGCCTAAAATTTACTAATTAACCCCCTGTTCGAAGAAAACCCTGTGAACCCGCGCCCACTTGCAAATTCACCGCTTAAAATTTGTTTTAAAGTTTGTGTTGCCGGCACAAGCTTCATACAACCGTGCATTGACCCCTTTTTTGCCATAATCCTCTGCAAAAACTTCACCCATTGGGTTGAAATATCCCCATTCCTTGTATATTTTCCCTCGCAAGCTTATCAATCCACTAAATTCATCAAAGAGAAGAGAGGCCTGTTTGAACCAGGTAAATTTGCATCTTTTGTCATAAGCTATAGACAGTGAAGACTACTGCCTCATTTCAACTCATTTTCCAGCTCCTTTAGAAATCCTCAGAAGCAATTTTCCTTAGTTTGTTGTTTCATTAATCTTCACTCCAAGTACAAACACAGGGAAACTTCAAGATGGCCACTCCAACAGCTTTAAACATTCCTCCTATCAATGCACCTAAAAAATAGCAAGAAGTACTGCCTTTAGCTGATAGGTACTACCTCATTCAGGATTTGGTTGGGGATAGAAATCACTTGCAGACCTTCTGTCAGCTGAGAAATAGTTTTTTGAGCAATAGTGACATGTATGGCATTTAGGAATCAAATTTGCACATCTACTTCTTACCTTCTGTAAATATTTTCCCTGAGATAATTCACCTCTGTGCTGAGAACTATGACCCAACTCAAAGAGCTGTCAAGTCTCCATCTGGGAGCATACTCTTCTACATCACTCCTGATTGCATTAACCAAATGCTAAATTTCAAGCAGACTCAGCTTTTGGTCCCTTTTTCTATGAAATACCTACTAGATGAAGGCCCCAAACTCTCCAGCTCTGACATTGCCAGGATTGCCAAGACATTCATGAGAGCAGACCGCCAGCCTATAGAGCCACCTCCTTTCTTATATGTCAATTTCAATGAAGTAGGAAAATTGCTTGTAGATATGATATCCTTTGTGCTAGGGTTCAAAACAAGTGAGCACATTGATGAAACAGTGTTGGTCCTATTGTTTGCATACAGCCTTGGACGGCCCCCTGCTGTCAAGTACAACTATACCAAGTTCATTGCAAATAAAATCCATGACCAACTAGTAAAGCTGGATAGGGAGGGAGTCTTCAAATACTCATCATATATCTATCATTTGTTCATGTATTATCAGTCAGATTGCTTCCAATGTCCCATCAAGAAGTTGGATTCAAAGGGTGAAAGAAGGTCTATTATCTTTTGGTCATCAGTCTTCCATCAGGTCCAAAACTCTCCTTACTCTTATTGTGAGTTCATTGACCAATTTGTTTACCCAGTCTCTTGTCTCTTGAAAATAACTCCTCCTCCTAGATTATCATATGACATGCAGAAGATATTGCAGTTGTCCAAGAACTACAAAATAGGTGATTGGTATCTCTACCAAAATCACACTGTCATTGGGATCTATGGCTCTGAGCTCTGTCCCTACAGGCTCCCAAGATATGTACCCATGAGACTGTTTGCCTTGGAATATTATAGGCAACTCATCAATTCAGATCTCACTCATTTTCATAGTGCCAAGAAGAAAGCTCGCCTGAAATTCAAAGACCATCTAGGCCCCTTTATTATGAACAAGAAAGAGGGTTGGCAAGATGCTGATCAAATACTAGGGCAAAATCTCAAGCTAAAAAGGAGTTTCTGGTGGGTCCCTTATGATCCCGATGGCTTTATCAGTGCCAGAAAAATAAAATATAGGCTGACAACATATAAAAATTTTAAAATCCCACAGTTTAAGAAATATGCTAATCAAGATGAGTGGGTGCCAAGCACATTAATTGAAGAACTCACTCAAGAAGAAACAATGGAGCAAAATGTCAAAGATTTAAAAAACTCTTGACTTGGATTATTTTCAGCAGGTAACATTCAAACTGCCACACCAAGTTAGAGAGGGCACATCCACTGTTGTAGCTTCACAAGCTGCCCAAGGAACATCTACATCAACAACAGGTACGACAAAAGGAAAATAAGTGATGGATACCGAGCAGGAAACAGGAATAGAACATCCTACACCTCAAAAGAGCAAAGTCAAGGGCAAGCCCCTCCACAGCAGGTTGAGGCATCACAGATTCCAGCCTTGCAGACTCCTCTTAATGAGGAAAGAGGTAAGAAATAGGATAGAGAAGAGACCACACCTCCAAGTGGGTCAGCACAGCAACCAGAAGCCAAAAGACAAAGAGTTGACCCTCAGGTCGAGGAAGAAATTAGTGAAGAGATCATAGAGAGCCCGAGGAGGAAGAGAGAAACAAGCCAGCAAACAGCTACCAGCTCATTCCAATAGGAGCAAGGCAGGCAGCATAGTACAGAGGTGTCTTCCTCAAGACAGCAAAGAAAACAACCATATGGCATTAAAGGAACTTTCATGGAACAACACCCTCCTGAAAGCAACACCCTCCAAATAGCAATGATTGATGGCATCTTATGAAATCAAGGAGGAAAAGATGATTCTAACTCATTTTAAGCCTAAAGTTCCACAGCCCAAAAAAGCTGCAGACTACATAAAGACAAACCTGGAAGTCCTCTCCAAGGACATACACCCAATGGATCAAATAGAGCTACATAAGAAAATAGGAGAAATGGTCTATGCCACTCTAGCAGACAAGGCCATGCTGGCCCACCAACTGAAAGAATCATTAAAAAATACAAACACTCAATTGGATTTGGAGAGAATGTCTTCCTCAACCAAAGATAACCGAATAAAAACATTGGAGGAAATTATTGTGGATCTAGGGCATGATCCTAAGGATCCCAAGGGAATCAAGGCCCTTATGAAGAAGAAAGAAGATGATATTGCTGCACTCAGAAAACAAGCAAAGCTGCCTGCAACTATTCACCCTAAAACTGCAGAACTTGTGCAAGAAAAAGAAGTTGATGATACCATGGATCTGCTCATGAGGATGAATCAAAGAATAATACAAATGGAGGAAGAGTTGGAGAAAGCATTGCAGGGCAAGCAGGGAGAGTCGACCTCCCAGCCACCTCAAACAGCTCCAACTGTTGTCACTGATCCTCCCACACAAACAGCAGCAATCCCTCCTGTCATTTCGGCATCCACAACAACTACATCAACTACGGATGCTATAACAACAACAACAACAATAGCACCAGAATATAGCATGAGTATGGAAGACATGATGAAAGCAGTCAAAGAGCTATAAATTCAGGTGATAGAGGTGAAAGAGGCCAAAGAAAAGTTGGCCAAGCTAGAGGCAAGCTATGACAAGTCCAAGATGACAGTAGCTAAGAAGCAAAGAGAGATAAAAGCCTTGGACAGCAGAATAAAGGCCTTAGAAAAAGAACTGACTTTAGACAAGAATCTAGCTGAAATTAAAAAGATTTTGTGGGCCAAAATTGGCCAATCAATTAGTGACCAATGGTGATCAATTCAGGCCATACATGAAAAAATCGAATTGATAGGCCTAGCTCAATTTGAGACTCAGAGGGCTAGAGCAGCATTGGGGATTATGCCTGAGCAGGCCAATAAAATGATTCATTTCCTAAACACTCATACCAAAGAGGAGTTGGCAGCATTAGACATCAATAGCAGGACATATACTATTCTGACAGCAAAAAAGGTGCTGACCTTGAGAAATTTTGTGCAAACTCTAGAGGGAAAGTGCCAGGAAATGCAGGAAAAAATTAATGACTTCAAGATAAAGATGAAAACATTACAGACAAGAGGATTACCCAGCCTATTGACTAGTGCTGGAAAATTACTGTCATGTGAACAATATACTACCAGAATCAATAACTATGTTGCAAATCAGATTACATCATCTTCAAGTTCCTCAGGAGAAGCAGGAACTCCCTCTGGACAATCTCTTTATGACAAATTAGAAAACTTGTTTTACATTGAGCATGAAATCAATCATCTGTTTGAGGTCCCACCCAATTTTTATAGATACACAGAGGCTGATGAAACACTCATAAAGATAAGAAGACATCAGTGACCTCCAGATGATTGGTGGCAAGCAATGCTGGAAATTTTGCCCAGGTAATTTGGTTTTTTTCCCTCTTTCTTCAGCTTCAGTTTTTGGTCGGCTACAGGTCAGCAAAATTGAGTACGAAGGCACCAAACAAAGTATAGAGACAACAGGCAGATGGAAGTCAGAGCAGTGACTCAACAAAGCACCAGGACAACAAGCCCATAGAATGGAAAATTAAAGACGCAGCCTCAGCTGACTCAGTTGATCCCAAAAGTCAAATTTCTCTGACAAAATTGATAGCTAGCATACCAACAAATTACTACAGCATTTATTTCCTTCATCTACTTCCTTGAAGGGTTGGTGATGAAATTTATTGTGTGAAGACTCATCAACTAGATATTTTGTATCTCATTTTTGTATATATACCTCCCCATAGAATGTATTAGGGGTTGGCGATTTTCCTTCTAGACTGCGCTGTAAAATATCAAACTCTATTAATGCAAATTTTTGTTGAAGTTCACTGTGTCTGAATCATCTGAAGGTGGATTGGATGTTCTCGGACTTGTTACAGAATTCCTGTGTCATTCTATGGAACAATAAGTTATACTAGACTGTGTTTTATGTTCTCTATATTCGTAAATTCCATGTATGTTTCATAATCTTGATAATGGAGAAGAAGAATAGCATATGATTTGTTTGAATGCACCCTGTGTTCAATCTCTGCTATTAATTATGTTTTCTTCAGGATTAGTCATAAATATGAATTCTTAACTGCTCATGTTTGCACTAATTCCTTCATCTTGAATATTTTTCAGGAATCCTAAATTGTTCCTGCATAATATTCATATACTTTCCCTCTGCTAGTATAATGAAAGATTCTTGATTGCCTTTCATTCCCTGACTTCATTCCATCATTTCTAGATTTGAAAATTGTCCCTAGCTTGCCTATCCTGCTCTGTAGCATTACCATTTCACCAAGAGACACTTTCAACGATTACACTTTCAGTGACTCCATTGCCCAATGGGAAAAACTGTTTTATACTTACACCCCAACTTTGTCTGAAATCACCATCCAACAAACTTAAAACCAAACCCTGTTCATCATAACTAGCCTAAAATACTCCAAAACAAAGCTAAATTTCAAAGAGAGAGCCCTCTCTGGTTGCAGGTAGGCTAGGACCTGCAGCTAAAAGATTGGTCAGTGGTTACCTCGGCCGTATTCCCTACAGGAGGCAGGGAACAACCTAAGTGTTAACATCATTGGCGACTCCGCTAGGGACAAATCAGTTTCCCTGTTTCAACATAGCCAAAGGAGATATCAAGCCTCCTATTTTTTCAAAAGAATTTCCTGTGAAGCATTGTTTGAAGTTGTGATTATAAAACATTCCCAGAAAATAACAAAACAAATCTAGGAGCTGGCTCCAAAGAAGAAGATTCGTTACACCAAGTCACACCCTGACCCAGATTCTCCAGCTGTTTTTGAAAATCCCAATTTAATCCCTAAGATCCTTAGGAAGCAAGAGCAACAAGAAGATTTTGCTTATTCAAGTCTTGAAGCAGTTCAACAAAGCTATATTCCAACCCCTGCTAAAGCTTCAGTTCGTCCTCACATTACTCCTACTTCTCCTAGTTCTTCATCCACTCCTCAAAGCACCTTCTCCACTCCTCCATCTACTACACATATATCTACCATCGTCCCTACTCTTCCAGCTGTACCATTTCTTCCTGTTGTCCCATTTACCCTTGTAAATATGGCAAATCGTTATGCTCCTTTACAGTTACCTACAAATCCAGGGGCTATGCCTCAGGATTATCAAAGTAAGATCACTTATTTTGATGGTGTTGGTTCCTATATAACCCAACAACACACTAAGAAGATGCAGGACTATTTTGAAAACTATGAAATGGATGATGATGATGTAAGGATGAAGATCTTTGTTCAAAGTCTAACTGGTGATGTAAGGACTTGGTTTAGGTCACTTACTGCAAACTCTATAACCAATCCCGAGGCCCTATATCAAGTCTTCTTAAACAGATGGGAAAAGAAGAAAGACCCTTTACATATATTAACTGAATATGACAATTTAAAAAGGGGTCCACAAGAAACTATCCAAGACTATTGTGCTAGATTTAACAATGTATACAATGCCATCCCACAAAACCTTAGACCTCCACCTTACTTGGCCTTGATCAAATTCCCTGATGGATTTGATTCAAATATGGCATATCAGCTGAGGGAAAGAGCCCAATTAAGCCTAGCAGACATGCAGAATGTAGCTGTTAATGTAGAAGCAAACTTGATTGCCAAACAAAACCGGGCTAGAACTGAAAGAAGAACAACATTCAAAGAAGAACCTTCAGCATTCGAACAGAAATTAGATGCCATCATCAAAGGGATGGATAGATTTGGAGACAGGGTAGAGACCATTGAAAGAAAGTCATCCTGGGAAGGGCAACCAAGTAACTCAACAAGAACCCCAAACTTTAGAAAAGGCCAAAACCATACTACTGGAAGGACTGGCCCTGATCAGAATATCAGACCTCCATTTCAAGAGAATTATGCAAAGGCCTCAACCTTAAGTGAACCGACAGAGGACCCTCACATCAACTTAATGGGCTTAGATAGAAAACAACAAATTTTCCTAACTCAATATGACTAAGAGGCCCACGAATTGAACCAATTTCAGACCAAATCTGGAGAGTCATTTGATTTTAGAGAAGGCTATGATGTAGCAGTCTATGAGGTTCATAAACAGTATAAATTAAGAAGAAGAACAATAGATGTGCCTCAACCTACCAATATGAAAGATACTAAACAGCTGAAGAAAACAAAGGATAAATTTGTCCCAACATAATCCTCTGATAAAGCAGACCCAAAATAGTTACTGTGGAAGATGTATCAGACCTACAGCCTTCAAGTGACCACTCATTCACATCCCATTCTTCAAAAGAAGATTTGAACAACCCTCTTGAAAATAATTTCAAATTAGATGTACCCCATAACAACACTCATAACCAAGAGAAGGTCAAGGAAAGCTCAGCTGAAAAAGAGAAGCGTGCGGCCCAAAATGTAAAGAATCAGATAGAGAAACTGTTTAATTTAGAAACAGAAATTGGCAAGCTGAAAATAGTCATTCCTCTTACTGAATTGGCCAAACATGAAGTTTACTGACAACAAATCAATAGGTCACTGCAAATATCAGAGAATACGGATGCAGTCAATGTTTTGGATGACCAACCAGAACTGATTTTTGGTCTGGAAGTCAATGGTAAATTAGTAGACGGAGTGGTTCCTCCATTCTATGTGAGCTTAAACATTCATGACAAAGTGTTACATAATGCCATGTTTGACTCAGGTGCTTCCCATAATCTAATGCCCAAGTCAGTGATGGAAAAGCTAGATCTAGACATCACAAGGCCCTACAAAGACTTGTTCTCCTTTGATTCCAGCCAGGTCAGGTGCCTAGGCCTAATCAAAGACCTTTGTGTATCTTTATGCCAATATCTAGCTAAGACTATCTTGATGGATGTGGTGGTAGCTGATATCCCACCTAAGTATGTTATGCTTTTGTCCAGATCCTGGGGTGCAAAACTCCAAGGATCTTTGCAGCTGGACATGTCCTATGCCACGATTTCAGTCTTTGGCCAGCCAAAGAGATTATACCGGGAAACATTGATGAAATATGTGGTTAGCAGTCAAGAAAAGCCCCAAAACTTCCCCATCTATTCCATTCACTCTGACATGGATTCATTTATCTTATACAATGCTGACATGTGTCCTAAAACTGATGGCAAGCTCCTAAAAACAACACAAACAGAAAGCATGAATGAACAATCTAGTGCCCAAAACCAAAAGATTGTTGACATGATTGATACAACTAACCAAAATGACATATCGTATGAGTTACAAAAGCCAAACCTACCCACTGAACAAGCTTGCAAAACTATTGAGACAAGTGTTAACCAAGAAATCTTATGGTACTTAGAGTTTGATGGGTCAGTGAATAAATTAGGAGTAGGGGCAGGGGTTTGGATACACAACATGCAAAATGACCATGCTCAAGGTCATGCATATAGGCTAAATTTCAGATGTACAAACAACATGGCCGAATATGAAGCCCTTCTGTTGGGTCTCAAACTGATTAGAAATCTAGGGGCAACTAAGATTTCAATTCTAGGGGACTCAAATTTGATTATACAGCAGATGAAGGGAAATTTTGTTACAAACAATATCAGGCTAAGGTTTTACAGAGGAGCAGCAACTGAATTACTTAACAACTTCCTAGAATTTCAGCTCACTAAAATTCCAAGAAGTCATAACTTACATGCACATAGTTTGGCAACTTTTGCTAGCACTTGTAAAATTCCTTTTGAGCCCAATCACCACTTCACTGCTGAGATCAAACACAGACCTACTATCTCAGATAATGTGAAAAATTGGCAAGTATTTGAGAATGACACCCAAATAAATAATTTCTTGACATTGAAAGAAGAATTCTCAAGTATAAACATTGACACAAGCACTACTAATGATCAACAGAAAATTGATAAAGTTGAGCTAGATATATTAGCTGAAACAGAAAATCTGATTTTGCATCCAATGACCTTTGACTGTACCAATTTACAAAAGCTAAAACAAATAGATTTTGGTGAAATGATTGAGGAAGAATCTGAAGTAATCGAACTAAAGGATAATATCCTACCCATAGGCCTAACTCCTTTAGAAGATATATTTGATTCAAATGATATTCCAAGAAAGCCAAAAATGCAACCACTGAATGCAGAAATTGAGGACTGCAATATTGGGACCAAAATGATAAAACTCTCCAAAGCATTGCCTGCTGATCAAAAGTTAAAGTACATTGACTTGCTTAAAGAGTTCCAAGATGTCTTTGCTTGGAGTTACGAGGACCTTAAATCCTATGACACTTCTGTTATCCAACATACAATACCCTTGAAAGAAAATCAGAAACCTTTTAAACAAAAGCTTAGAAGGGTGAATCCTGTCCTCCTTCCCATGATTGAAAAAGAATTTAAACAAATGTTTGAAGCCGGAATCATTGCACCTATCAGATTCTCAGAGTGGATTCCAAATCTAGTACCCAGTAGAAAGAAAACTGGAGAGATAAGGCTTTGTGTTGACCTAAGAAATTTGAATAAAGTCTCTCTCAAAGACCACTACCCCTTACCAAAAATGGATCATATCCTACAAAGGGTAGTGGGAGCTTCTAGGATTTCATTGTTATATGGCTTTTCAGGATTCAATTAGATCTTAGTTCACCCAGATGATCAAGACAAAACAGTCTTTATAACACCCTGGGGAACCTTTAAATATGTCAAAATGCCTTTTGGACTCAAAAATGCAGGGGCCACATTTCAGAGGGCAATGGACATAGCCTTTGCTAAGGAGATCCATGAATTTTTAGTAATATACCTTGATGATATTACTGCTTTCTCAAAATCAGATCAAGAACATTTAAAACATCTCAGACAAGTGTTCCTCATTTGCAGAAAATATGCCATATCATTGAACCCAAAGAAATCATTGTTTGGCCTAGAAGAGGGCAAACTCTTAGGTCACATAATCTCTAAAGATGGAATAAGAATAGACCCGGACAAAATTCAAGCTATCCTCCAAGTGCCTCACCCAAGAAACATCAAAGAACTACAAGCTTTTTTAGGCAAGATTAATTTCCTGAGAAGATTCATTCCCAATCTAGCTGAGCTGATTAGACTGTTGAATAATATGCTGAAGAAAGATTCTAAAGTCAAATGGACAATAGAATCCAAGCAGGCCTTTGAGGAAATCAAAATAGCTTTGACAAGAACACCTGTTCTTACAAGTCCCAGGTTTGATAAAGATTTCATAATCTTTTCCTTTACATCTGAGCATACTATTGATGTTGTACTATTACAAAAAGATGACTTAGGATGTGAGAAACCCATTGCTTTATTCAGCAAAGCACTCAGAGATGCCCCACTCAAATACCAAATCATGGAGAAGCAGACATATGCCTTGGTAAAGGCCATAAAGGATTTCAGAATTTATATCTTGTACTCTCACATAATTGCCTATGTTCCAAATGCAGTGGTTAAAGATATTCTTACCCAAGAAGGAATTGAAGGTAAAAGGGACAAATGGATAGCCAACATTCTAGAGTATGACATTGAGATTAAGCCAACAAAACTCATAAAAGGACAAGGGCTAGCCAAATTAATGACTGAAACCAACTTTCAAGCCCTAGACATCAATGAACTGGATAACGAACAGGAGATGGCGACTCCACAGATCAATCAAGCCTTCTTAAAATCACCTTAGTATGCTGACATATGTTTTGTATTGTTAAACCTGCAAGCTCCTCTAGGGTTATCCAGAACCAAAAAGAGATTCTTGAAAATGAAAGCTTCAAAGTTTTGTATCATAGATAATGTGTTGTTTTGGAAAAATCATGAAGGTATTTTGCTTAATTGCCTAACTTTGGATGAAACTGACAAAGTCCTCAAGGAATTTCATGCAGGAGACTGTGGAGGACACTTGTATTGGAAATCTACAGTTGATAAATCCTAAGGGCCAGATTTTATTGGCCTTCCCTGTTTGCTGATGTGAAAAAATTTGTAATGTCTTGCCATAAATGCCAAATCTTTTAAGGCAAGAAAAAGCTGCTACCCTTACCCCTCAAACCCATTTCAACTGAAAGGCCATTTCAACAATGGGGTTTAGACTTCATTGGGGAGATTCACCCTTCATCTTCTGGCCAACATAGATGGATTTTGACAACCACAGATTACTTTACCAAGTGGATAGAGGCTATCCCTTGTAGGCAAGCCAATGACTCAATCATCATCCAATTCCTAGAAACCAATATCCTATCTAGATTTGGTTGTCCGAAAAAGATCATTACAAACAATGCAGCTGCCTTTAAATCCAAAAGAATGATCAGTTTTTGTCACAAATACCATATCACCCTAGGACATTCCACAGCCTATTACCCTCAAGGTAATGGCCTAGCTGAATCCTCCAACAAAAGCCTCATCAACATCATCAAAAAAGTCCTGGAAGAGAATAAAAAGAATTGGCACAAAAAACTTGTGAATGCACTGTGGGCAGATAGATTGACCACAAAAGGTCCATTGGAACAAGTCCATATGAATTGGTGTATGGTCTAGAGGCCGTTTTCCCCTCCTCTTTAGGAATCCCTGTGGTCAAGTTGCTGCAAGAAATGCAAAAAGAACCGAATGATATTCAGAGAAGGATCAATCAAATTATTCACTTACAGCAAACACGGGAGGAAGTATATCAGAGAACCCATGTACTACAAGATAAACTCAAGAAGATCTTTAATAAAAGAAAAAAAGCTGAAGATTTTCTCATAGGAAACAAAGTGCTGAAATGGGACTCCAGGAGGGAAGATAAAGGGAAACATGGGAAATTTTATTTTCTTTGGAAAGGACCATTTATGATTCAGGCTGTACAAGGTAACAACACCTATTTTTTGAGGAGTTTGGATAGCACAAATATTGAAGAAGGCCCAGTCAATGGGAGAATGCTCAAACATTATTTTGATCCCCTTTGATCAACACAACATAGCTATATATTGTACATAAATATTTGTATTTCCAGCATTTTCATTTATAGCAGTTAGATAAGGAACCAAATGCAGTAAATTTTGAAGAAAAATCAGGGAACTGCATCACCTTTTTGGTGTATATTTTGAATTTACCACAAGTAATCAAAAGGAAAAACTTGGGAAGTATAAAGATGATAATTAACACTTAGAGAAACCAGCAAGAAGCAGAGCTGTAATTTCATACAGATCAACTTTAAAAAGCACTACATATATGGTTACAAAGATTCAGATTAATGGTCTCCAAGACAAGGAAGTTTCAGACTACAACAAAAATTGAAGAACAAGGCAATCTGACCTATTGTTCTTGGCTTTCCACCAGGAAACGCCATCCCAAAGTGGAGCCACTATTAGGTTCCTATACCAATAGGTTTCATTTTTCATGATTGACAGTGGAAGTGCTAAATATGTTCATCCCTGCATGCTGTAGAGGTTCCATATTTTGTATATAGACAAAGAAAATTAAAAGAGGGTATGCCTTAAAAGAGTAATCAAAAGGCAAGAAAATGAATTGGTCAGAAAAAATAGCAAAAATGAACCCCAAAGTTCACCATGTAGACATATTGCTGCTTATTACATTTGATGGGTGGCCCAACAGTTCAATCTGGACCATGCCATGTTTGAATTGTTGTTGTAGAATAGAGAAAGAATATATGTCCAAACAGTTCAAGCTTGGCAGATGAGTAGATAGGTAGAGAAATTAAGGAGCCCAACTGCTTAATCTAGCCCCTTGGAAGAGATAAGGGTACATTTAGACAGGAGGGCAGTCAAAAGAAAAGAAGACATTCAGGGTTTTCTAGTTCAAGTGCACCCAATCCAAAAGAAGAAAAAATGTTAGGTGTATTAGGCTGGGTAGGTAGTTTGAGGTTGCAGAAGCAAGTGTGTGATTATTACTTGTCTTGACAAGAAGCACCCATCTCATCAATGACATAAGTACCAAGGCAGTTGTTTGGTTACATAGGCATTGGAAGCATGACTAATTCCCCTCCATTCCCCCAAAGATCACTTACTAACATCCCCTCAAGGACTTTGGGATTTGCCCAAAAAAGTCCAGTTTCACTCCATTTTTTCATGAAATACCAAAGTGGACATCTGAGATGACTTAGTGAAAAGAAGCCACATTTCTTGTGTAAACATCATCATTCCACATCTGTTCATTTCCTATGTCTAAGTTTCACTTCATAAACTTAGCATCTTCCCCTACAGTTTCACTCCACAAAGGCATACTAACCTCTAACTCTATTATTTAGCTCCTTAAAAACATTCTCCCATCCCTATTTCACAAAGAACTATATAAAATCCCCAAAAGTTTATTAAATATCCCACCCCATAGCAATATAGCTATATAACATAGTTTTGGGAAAGATTTAGTCCATTTGGGACTAATATTAACCCTTCCGCGTCCTAAACCTTGGAATTAATTTAACCTTTGGTTAAATTAATAGCCACAGCCCCTCCCCCTCGCTCATAACCCTTGCTATTCTACCCTCCGTGCTCATTTGTAAAAGTTTTGATTAAATGTTTGAATTAACATTAAACTATATCCCGACGCATAACAATATTAACCCTCACTAACCAATGTTTTCAACCCTCCCCCGCTTACATTTAAATATTATGTCCGGGCGGGTCCCGCGCCTAATCGTCCATTGCTCCACTTGCCCCGTCCGCCGTCCAATGTTCCATGCTGCAGATCCAACGATGGGCGGTCATTTTCAAACCCCGCTCTGCCGGTGTTTAGCGTCTGGGGGATAGGTGGTTTTTCTGCCATACCCCCGCCATGCGTCGTTCTCCCGGCGTGATCGGAGCCCCCCCCCCCCTAATACCACCCAGGGCCGAAGGTGCTGCGGGATGATACCATAAACCGCCCTCTGACCCCTGATGTCAGCACCACGTCATCGTGACGTCACGTCCGCGTTGACCCGCCGCTGCCCTGTGCCGCTGCCACATCACCCTCTCGCGTCACCGCCGTGCCAACGTGTCCTCTGCCATGTCATCATCCGAGTCAGCAGCCACGTCACCATGTTGTACCCGCTACCCGCCAAATGACGTCATGCTGACGTCATCTCAAAAAGCGCCAAAAAGTCCCAAATTTCATAAAATAACGCAAAATGACCGTTTCTCTTTCATTTTCATTGGTGATTGTGAGAGCAACGTGCATGCCGTTTACGTTGATTTGCTGCCCAAGCTCGAATTTACTCATCCAAGCTGTTGTCGCCTGCAAATTCGACCCTTCAGTCTGCCATTGTACCAGATCAACACCGTCGGCGCCATAAAAACCAGGTATTTGCCCAAATTTCACCTGTTTACCCCTGTTTTCGCCGTTTTCTCCATTACACTTGCTTGAAACTCTGCAAACTCCCAAACTAAAGTCACTCATGCACCTAAATGCTGCCTAAAATTTACTAATTAACCCCCTGTTCAAAGAAAACCCTGTGAACCCACGCCCACTTGCAAATTCACCATTTAAAAATTGTTTTAAAGTTCGTGTTGCCGGCACAAGCTTCATACGGACGACCCCCTACTGTCAAGTACAACTATGCCAAGTTCATTGCAAATAAAATCCATGACCAACTAGTAAAGCTGGATAGGGAGGGAGTCTTCAAATACTCATCATATTTTATCATTTATTCATGTATTATCAGTCAGATTGCTTCCAATGTCCCATCAAGAAGTTGGATTCAAAGGGTGAAAGAAGTTCTGTTATCTTTTGGTCATCAGTCTTCCATTAGGTCCAAAACTCTCCTTACTCTTATTGTGAGTTCATTGACCAATTTGTTTACCTAGTCTCCTGTCTCTTGAAAATAACTCCTCCTCCTAGATTATCATATGACATGCAGAAGATATTGCAGTTGTCCAAGAACTACAAAATAGGTGATTGGTATCTCTACCAAAATCACAGTGTCATTAGTGTTAGGATATTCCGACACATAGGAATAGTTAAGTTCAACTTGGTCTAGTATAGAGTTAGGTATAGAGTTACGTAAAGTGTGTTTCTTTACCGTTGTACATTTTGTAACTTACAATCCGACGGTCACGATATGTAGTGATCCGACGGTTCATTCTCTCCTCGGTATTACCGACACTTGATCCGTGGCTTGACACCCGATTGGTCCATGAATTCTATTTAAAGCGCATGGAGGGTCATTTGTAGGTTAACCGTGCATGAGAGAAGCTTATGTAAATTTTCATTCTTTTATTAATAAATTGCCTGTAGTAGCCACGTTGGCGCAGGCCGTGGACTGTTTCCCTCTCGGAGGGTTTTAACCACGTCAAAATACTGGTGTATTGATCTGTGATCTGTTTGTGAGCGGTGTCCTTTTGGTGTTCTGTCTGAGGAACTTACCCTGTAAATTCCTACATGGTATCAGAGCCATCCACATTGGGAAGTAGCTATGAATGAAGAATATCATTCATTGTTGGCAAATGATACATGGGATCTTGTTCCTCTACCAAAGGGACGCAAACTTGTTAGATGTAAATGGGTTTACAGAACCAAGTATGGACCAGATGGGAAAGTT
>APFE031104166.1:24618-58180 GCA_000404065.3 Pinus taeda | reverse complement strand
AATCTCTTTATGGTCTCAAGCAAGCTCCTCGGGCTTGGTATGCCAAAATGGATAACTTTCTTTTAGAATCTGGCTCTTCTAGGTGTCATTCTGACAATACTGTCTACACCCAGACAGTGGGAAACTCTCTTATCATCCTTGTTCTTTATGTTGATGATCTTATTCTTACTGGTAGTGATCCCATCCTTATAAACCATGTGAAGTCCAGCCTTAAAAAGAAATTTGAAATGACAGACTTAGGACACTTACACTATTTCTCGGTCTTCAAGTCTTGCAATCCAAGGAGGGTATTTCCCTTTCCCAGTCCAAGTATGCTTGTGATATTCTTCGTCATTTCCACATGGAAGAATGTAAGCCAGCCCCTTCTCCCTTTCAGTCTGGAGTCAAACTTTCAATCTCTTGTACTTCTCCTGAAGATGATGCTACCTTATACCGTCAACTTGTAGGAAAACTCTTGTATTTAACCCATACTCGTCCTAACCTTTCCTTTGTTGTTGGCATTGTTGCTCGTTTTATGCAAAATCCCCATGAAAGTCATTAGAAAGCAGCTAAAAGAATACTTAGTTATGTTCGAGGTACAGTACAGTTTGGGATTCATTACAGTGCCAAAGCAGCTCCTCTATTAGTTGGTTTCACTAATTATGATTGGGCTGGTGACCCTGATGATCGGAAGTCTACTGCCGGTTATGTCTTCACTCTTGGTTCAGGACCTATTACATGGGCTTGTAAGAAACAAGCTGCCATTTCTCTTTCGTCAGCAGAAGCAGAGTATCGTGGTGTCGTGGAAGCTAGTAAGGAAGCCTTGTGGCTGCATCAGATCCTATCAGAATTTGGCTTTGAGCAGCAGCATCCAACCACACTTTGGTGTGATAATCAAAGTGCCATTCAGCTATGCAAAGATCCAGTCCAGCATCAGTGCAGGAAACACATTGAACTACACATGCACTTCATCAGAAAACTCATTCATGCCCATGTTCTTGAAGTGCAATATTGTTCAACAGATGATCAGGTTGCAGACATCTTCACAAAGGCTCTCACAGAGGCGAAGTTCACTAAACTTCGATATATGCTTGGAGTTCAGGAAGTTGTCACTAAGGGGGGATAGGCTCTAGTGCCTCCTTCCTTCTCCTATTGTGTCATATTTGTAAATCCTTCAATCCTATCCCAAGTTGTTCTTAAGGGGGGATGTTAGGATATTCCGACACATAGGAAATAGTTAAGTTCCACTTGGTCTAGTATAGAGTTAGGTATAGAGTTAGGTAAAGTGTGTTTCTTTACCGTTGTACATTTTGTAACTTACAATCCGACGGTCACGATATGTAGTGATCGACGGCTCATTCTCTCCTCGGTATTACCGACACTTGATCCGTGGCTTGACACCCGATTGGTCCATGAATTCTATTTAAAGCGCATGGAGGGTCATTTGTAGGTTCACCGTGCATGAGAGAAGCTTATGTAATTTTCATTCTTTTATTAAAATTGCCTGTAGTAGCCACGTTGGCGCAGGCCGTGGACTGTTTCCCTCTCTGAGGGTTTTAACCACGTCAAAATACTGGTGTATTGATCTGTGATCTGTTTGTGAGCGGTGTCCTTTTTGGTGTTCTTTCTGAGGAACTTACCCTGTAAATTCCTAATTAGGATCTATGGCTCTGAGCTCTGTCCCTAGAGGCTCCCAAGATATGTACCCATGAGACTGTTTGCCTTGGAATATTATAGGCAACTCATCAATTCAGATCTCACTCATTTTCATAGTGCCAAGAAGAAAGCTCGCCTGAAATTCAAAGACCATCTAGGCCCCTTTATTATGAACAAGAAAGAGGGTTGGCAAGATGCTGATCAAATACTGGGGCAGAAACTCAAGCTAAAAAGGAGTTTCTGGCGGGTCCCTTATGACCCCGATGGCTTTATCAGTGCCAGAAAAATAAAATATAGGCTGATAGCATATGAACATTGTAAAGTCCCACAGTTTGAGCAATATGCTAATCAAGATGAGTGGGTGCTAGGCACATTAATTGAAGAACTCACTCAAGAAGAAATAATGGAGCAAAATGTCAAAGATTTAGAAAAAACTCTCAACTTGGATTCTTTTCAGCAGGTAACATTCAAACTGCCACACCAAGTTGGAGAGGACACATCCACTGCTGCAACTTCACAAGATGCCCAAGAAACATCTACATCAGCAACAGGTACAACAAAAGGAAAAGAAGTGATGGACACCGAGAAGGAAACATGAACAGAACAACCTACCACCTCAAAAGAGCAGAGTCAAGGGCAAGCCCCTCCACAGCAGGCTGAGGCATCACAGATTCCAGCCTTACAAACTCCTCTTAATGAGGAAAGAGGTAAGAAACGGGATAGAGAAGAGACCACACCTCCAAGTGGGTCAGCACAACAACCAGAAGCCAAAATACAAAGAGTTGACCCTCAGGTTGAGGAAGCAATTAGTGAAGAAATCATAGAGAGCCCGAGGAGGAAGAGAAAAACAAGCCAACAAATAGCTACCAGCTCATTCCAACAGGAGCAAGGCAGGCATCATAGTACAGAGGTGTCTTCCTCAAGACATCAAAGCAAACAACCATTTGGCATTAAAGGAACTTTCATGGAAATCAAGGCCCAGAATGAGCTATTGAGAGTACAGTTGTACGATCAATTCCTGAAAGCAACACCCTCTAAACAACAAAGTTTGATGGCAGCTTATGACATCAAAGAGGAAAAGATGATTCTAACTCATTTTAAGCCTAAAGTTCCACATCCCAAAACAGCTGCAGACTACATAAAGACAAACCTGGAAGTCCTCTCCAAGGACATACACCCAATGGATCAAATAGAGCTACATAAGCAAACAGGAGAAATGGTCTATGCCACTCTACCAGACAAGGCCATGTTGGCCCACCAACTGAAAGAATCATTAAAAAATACAAACACTCAATTGGATTTGGAGAGAATGTCTTCCTCAGCCAAAGATAACCGAATAAAAACATTGGAGGAAATTATTGTGGATCTAGGGCATGAGCCTAAGGATCCCAAGGGCATCAAGGCCCTTATGAAGAAGAAAGAAGATGATATTGTTGCACTCAGAAAACAAGTAAAGCTGCCTGCAACTATTCACCCTCAAACTGTAGAACTTGTGCAAGAAAAGAAGTTGATGATACCATGGATCTGCTCATGAGGATGAATCAAAGAATAATACAAATGGAGGAAGAGTTGGAGAAAGCATTGCAGGGCAAGCAGGGAGAGTCGACCTCCCAGCCACCTCAAACAGCTCCAACTGTTGTCACTGATCCTCCCACACAAACAGCAACAATCCCTCTTGTCATTTCGGCATCCACAACAGCTACATCAACTACGGATGCTACAGCAGCAGTAGCAACAACAGCACCACAATCTAGCATGAGTATGGAAGACATGATGAAAGCAGTCAAAGAGCTAGAAATTCAAGTGATAGAGGTGAAAGAGGCCAAAGCAAAATTTGGCCAAGCTAGAGGCAAGCTATGACAAGTCCAAGATGACAGTAGCTGAGAAGCAAAGAGAGATAAAAGCCTTGGAGAGCAGAATAAAGGCCTTAGAAAAAGAACTAACTTTAGACAAGACTCTAGCTGAAATTAAAAAGATTTTGTGGGCCAGAATTGGCCAATCAATCAGTGACCAATGGCGATCAATTCAGGCCATACATGAACAGATCGAATTGATAGGCCTAGCTAAATTTGAGACTCAGAGGGCTAGAGCAGCATTGGGGATTATGCCTGAGCAGGCCAATAAAATGATTCATTTCCTGAACACTCATACCAAAGAGGAGTTGGCAACATTAGACATCAATAGCAGGACATATACTATTATGACAGCAAAAAAGGTGCTGACCTTGAGAAATTTTGTGCAAACTCTAGAGAGAAAGTGCTAGGAAATGCAGGTAGAAATTAATGACTTCAAGATAAAGATGACAACATTACAGGCCAGAGGATTACCCAGCCTATTGACTAGTGCTAGAAAATTACTGTCCTGTGAACAATATACTACCAGAATCAATAACTATGTTGCAAATCAGATTACAGCATCTTCAAGTTCCTCAGGAGAAGCAGGAACTCCCTCTGGACAATCTCTTTATGACAAATTGGAAAACCTGTTTTACATTGAGCATGAAATCAATTATCTCTTTGAGGTCCCACCCAATTTTTAGAGATACACAGAGGCTGATGAAACACTCATAAAGATAAGAAGACATCAGCTACCTCCAGATGATTGGTGGCAAGCAATGCTGGAAATTTTGCCCAGGTAATTTGGTTTTTTCTCCTTTTTTTTAAGCTTCAGTTTTTGGTCGGCTACAAGTCAACAAAATTGAGTACGCAGGAACCAAACAAAGTATAAAGACAACAGGCAGATGGAAGTCAAAGCAGTGACTCAGCAAAGCACCAAGACAGCAAGCCCATAAAATGGCAAATTAAAGGCGCAGCCTCAGCCGACTCAGTTGATCCCAAAAGTCAAATTTCTCTGACAAAATGGACAGCTAGCATACCAACAAACTACTACAGCATTTATTTCCTTCATCTACTTCCTTGAAGGGTTGGTGATGAAATTTATTGTGTGAAGACTCATCAACTAGATATTTTGTATCTCATTTTTGTATATATACCTCCCCATAGAATGTATTAGGGGTTGGTGATTTTCCTTGTAGACTGCGCTGTAAAATATCAGACTCTATTAATACAAATTGCTGTTGAAGTTCACTGTGTCTGAATCATCTGAAGGCGGATTGGATGTTCTAGGACCTGTTACAAAATTCCTATGTCATTCTATGGAACAATAAGTTATACTAAACTGTGTTTTATGTTCTCTATATTCGTAAATTCCATGTATGTTTCATAATCTTGATAACAGAGAAGAAGAATAGCATAGGATTTGTTTAAATGCACCCTGTGTTCAATCTCTGCTATTAATTATGTTTTCTTCAGGATTAGTCATAAATATGAATTCTTAATTGCTCATGTTTGCGCTAATTCCTTCATCTTGAATACTATTCAGGAATCCTAAATTGCTCCTGCATAATATTCATACACTTTCCCTCTGCTAGTATAATGAAAGATTCTTGATTGCCTCTCATTCCCTGATTTCATTCCATCATTTCCAGATTTGAAAATTGTTCCTAGCTTGCCTATCCTGCTCTGTAGCATTACCATTTCACCAAGAGATACTTTCAATGATTACACTTTCAGTGACTCCATTGCCCAATGGAAAAAATTGTTTTATACTTACACCCCAGCTCTGTCTAAAATCACCATCCAACAAACTTATAACCAAACCCTGTTCCTCATAACTAGCCTAAAATACTCCAAAACAAAGCTAAATTTCAAAGAGAGAGCCCTATCTGGTTGCAAGTAGGCTAGGACCTACAGCTAAAAGATTGGTTAGTGGTTACCTCGGCCATATTCCCTACAGGAGGCAGGGAACAACCTGAGTGTTAACATGTCCCAAGGATCCTGCTGATGGCTGATTGCAATAAATGCTCTGCCCGAACCCGCCGACTGCCAATATGTGATATCGACGATCGATAGATCACTGATTTTCATTCCGCCAGTGTTTCTTACTTGCCAGCAAGCCTGATTTTTGATTACGATAAGCCTCCTGGGTCCGATTGTGATTTACCTCCACATGTAGCCATTTTCCTTGTTTTATGAGTTTTTCAAAGGAATTCTTTAATAGGGTCTAACTTTTGTTCTAGGAACCCTTTTTTGGACTTCTACATACCCCCGAAAAGCTTTTTCCAAGCACTACGCAATGGAGAGGGACAAATTAAGCTCTAATAGCTTCCGTGGCTCAAAAATTAGCATCAAACTTCATAGCTTTTATGTATTTGAGGCAATTGAAGACTGATAAAGCAGTGAGTGACAACACAACGGTCACCCACCGATGATGCATCTACATCCAGAGCCACTCTGGAGGCTCCACACCTTTTAAGGTACAATTAAACTTTGACATTCCCATATTTGAGAGCCAAATAGATGCAGATGCCATAGATAAATGGCTAAATCTCCTAAAATGATATTTTTTGTTCATGATTTTTCCAGTCAGGAAAAGATTACTTTTTCTCTTCTCAAAGCCACCCCCCCCCCACATCAAGGACTGGTGGGAAACCCACTATGGGCAGAAGGATGAAAGTACGACCTCATTGTTTTCAGCTGCTTCTACTTGGAATTCATTCCAGGACACCATCAAGGAGTAGTACTACTCTGTCGGGAGTTATGAGGACAAATACATAAAGTGGACCAGGCTGCAGAAGGGAAGCAACCAAGATGTGTCAGATTTTACCAATGTTTTTCATACCCTTTGCACAAAATTGGTATCAAGGATTCTAAGAAAAATTTGGTACTCAAGTACTGTGGCTGCCTTCATAGATACATCTAGGATGAGATGGAGTTTGTGAACATCTCCTTGCTCGACACAGTGTACCGATACACCATCAAGATCGAGCAGAAGTTTAAATAGAAGAAGAGAGACTTTGGATCTACGAATCCAAAGCAAAGGAAGGTTCCCCCAAACCATAAAACAAATGACAAAGCCATGGTGGGATGACCTAGGACAGACCACCAAAGCCACACACAAAGGAAAACACTGTGAAGCTGACGAAGGACACAAGAAAGTGGTGTGAGTTCCATAAGAGCTCCACTCACAACAAAAGTGAGTGTCAGGCCACGCAGTCACTAGTGGCCGAGTTGAAGACTTCAGAATCAGATGCATATTCTGACTCTGAGTCAAAACCTGACAAGGGGAATGAAAAAGGGAAGCAGATTATCAATGTGGAGCCCAACCCCACTGTTGCCACCACGAAGATCCAGAAAGAGGAACCCGAAGATCCAGAGGAGGAGGAGCATCTCTTCCACTCCCAGATGTGGGTAAAGGGTTCCCCGCTACAGTTCATTGTCAACAGTGCGAACCAAAAGAATCTCATTGCAGCAAAGGTCATGAAGCAACTGGGCTTACCAACCACAACACACCCACAACCATACACCATCAGATGGCCTCACCAAGGATGAGATCTTCACGTGAGCCAATAGTGTCTCCTTCCATACAACATCAAGCCCTTCACAGATGAGGTACTATGTGACTTTGATCCCCTTGATGTTTGTGATGTATTATTAGGCCAACCATACTTGTGGAAGAAACATGATGTGTATGAGTCAAGACCTCGCGCTATTATTGTTACCTTGGGAAATAACTTGTACTAGATACTGGAGGTAGCACCACCTACCACCATCTCTTTGGTTACTGCAAAAAAATGCAATAATCTTATTTCCAAAACCAGGAAATTTGTTTTCCTAATGATACACCCTCATGGAAAGAAGAAGACGATGACCACGACCTCCAAACAGGGCCCCTCCGCATGACAACAACAGATGGACAAGGTCATGGAGGAGTACAAGGACATCTTCACCTTGCCCGCAGGGATGCCTCTGCATTGTCAGGTCAAGCACTCCATCGATCTGACCTCAAGTGCATTGTTTCCCAATGGACCGATCTATCAATGCTCCATTCTGGAGAACAATGAAATCAAGAGGAAGATTCATGAGTTGCTGCAAAAATATCACACTTGGCTGATTTCATCGCCCTGTGGGAGCCCGATCGTGTTGGTATAGAAGAAGGATGGGACTTGGAAACTTTGTATTGACTATCGAGTGCTGAACAAGATCACTGTCCGGAATAGGTACCTGATCCCACAAATTGATGACCTTCTGGACCAACTCAAGGGGGGGAATATTTCCACAAGATCAACTTGAATTTTGGATATCACCGAGTACCAATTGAACCCTCCGATGTGTAGAAGACTACCTTCAAAGCTAGGGAAGGCCTTTTTGAATGGTTGGTTATGCCTTTCAAGTTGACGAATGCTCCTACAACCTTCATGAGGTTAATGGATGACATCTTGCAGCCATTAACCAACTCATTTGTAGTGGTATACTTGGATGACATACTAATCTTCAGCCAGTGTTGGGAAGAGCACCTCTACCACATCTGACAGGTTCTCCAAACATTGTGGCAACACAAGTTGTGTGTGAATTTGGAGAAATGCACTTTTGGCCTGACCTGGGTTCTATATCTGGGATACATTATTGATGAACGAGGGGTGCATATGGATCCAGCCAAGATCCAAGTCATTCGGGATTGACCAACCCTAACCACTCTGACAGAGCTCTGCAGCTTTCTCGGTCTTGCCAATTTCTACCGCAGGTTCATGTTGGGGTCCTTTTATATCACTTGGCCCTTGAGTCAAGTCACCAAGGGGGGGGCGAAATCAAGATTCTTTTGGTTTGAATCTGAACAGAAGTCATTCGCAAAGTTGAAAAATCACCTCTTCTTTGCACCAATGCTCACATTACCAGACTTGCAACAACCATTTGCGATCGAGACAGATGCCTATGAAAATGCTATTGGCGAAGTCCTATGCCTATGACTATGCTATTGGCGAAGTCCTTACTCAACAGAGGCATCCAATGGCATATCATAGTGAGACACTTTCAGACACAATCCGTAAGTATCCCACTTATGAAAAAGAGATGTACTCCATTGTGCAGGCCTGCCAACAATGGAAGCATTACATTTTAGGGAAGGAAACAATCATCCACATAGACCACCGACCCTTGTAGTTCATACAGATGAAAGGGAAGTTACAGAACGATCGATATCATAAGTGGTCCACATACCTAGAACAGTTCCATTTGAATATAAAGTACAAGGAGGGTAACACCAATAATGTTGCAGACTACCTCAACTGACCACCGATCATGGCGTTAGCCACCGTGCTCAACTCTTATGGGCATGAGACTTATGATTGGCCACTTCTCTACAAAAGCAACCCAGAATTCGGCCACACATATCATATTCTCTTGGAGGGTCAGCAAGTTCCAGATTTTAACCTCCAGGATGCTCTGTTATGCCACATAGGACACCTTTGTGTTCCTTCAAGTGAGTGTGCCAAGATGATTTGGGAAGTACACTACAGTCAGGCCGTTGTGCATTTCGGGGTTGAGAAAATGGTGGCAGTATTGCAGAAGTATTTCTATTGGTCGAATCTGACAGGATGTCGGGAAGTACATCAAATCCTGCACCGCCTGCGCCATTGCCAAACTGACCATCAAGAAGCAAGGCCTCTATACTCCGCTGCCTACCCCTATTCAACCTTGGGAATCCATCTCCAGGGATTACATGTCAGGCCTTCCTTCGACTAAACATGGAAACAACTGCATTTTTTTGGTCGTCGACAAATTCTTGAAGATGGCCATTATGGCGGCCTACAAGAAGAATATCACAGCAAAAGCTACTGCTAAACTATTCTTTGAATGAGTGTGGGCACACTTTGGAATCCCATAGTCTATCATCTTAGATTGAGACAACAGGTTCCTAAATACATTTTGTTCTAGTCTTTGGTTGATGTTGGACACCAATCTCACTATGTCCACAACTTTCCATCCCTAAAATGATGGCTAGACAGAGGTCATCAACAGGATAATCGTACACATTCTGCACATGTACAACTCAAAGAATCCACACACATGGGATGAGAGTCTCCCCTATGTCCAACACATCTATAACCAGGTTCTCCACAACTTGACTGGCCAGAACCCTTTTCAGGTGGGCTTTGGATTCCAGCCACTACGTCTCATTGATGTGGCCATACCATTTGCAGTGATTCAGGTAGATTTGGCTCATGTCTAGTCTGAAGCCGACAAGGCAAATAGCTTCATTGAGCACATTCAACACATCCACCAACAATTCCATGACATATTGGACAAACCCAATGCTAATTACAATTAGTGGCATGATCAGCATCGGGTGCCACATAGGTTCCAGGTGAGTGAAAAAGTTTGGCTACATTTGCAGAAGGAGCGCCTTGCTGGGCCCCGCTGCAAGATTTAATCGCTTAGATATGGGCTATACACCATCACCAAGGTTGTGGGAGATAATTCTTTTGAGCTTAGCATCCCCCCATTCCTTGGCCTGCACCCAATATTCAATGTGGATCGCCTTCGGCCATACTTTCCACCATTACTGGACACATCCGACATTGTAGAACAATTCACACCAACAAAGTTAAATCTAGACTACATGGAATAAGCTGCAACTGATCGGATCATGGAAAAACAGATCAAGAACACTCACCAATAGAAGATCCAACTGTATCGTGTTGTCAAATCTAGCCAACTGTTGCACCAAGGCAAATGGCTCACCAGGGACCAATTTCAGTAGAAGTTTCCTTATCTCATGGAGGAACTCAACACAATGGAGACCATTGCTTCCTAAGAAGGGAGGACTAATCCAGGTGGACATTGGTGTCCACCTGCCTCTTCCACTTGGACCTTCACCATTGTTCTTGTAATTTTATTTTATTTTATTTTTCAGTTTCTTTAATTGTAGCACAGTTTACTATTTTTGGCAGTTTTTCAGGTCTTGAATTTCCGAAGTCGTTCTAAGGCCCTAAATGAACTTAGGAATATGCTATCCTGATCAGAGATAATGGACTATGGGATCCCAAACTATACCCACACTCACTCAAAGAAGAGCTTAGTAGTGGCCTTTGTTGTGATACTCTTCTTGGAGGCCGCCATAATGGCCATCTTATAGAATTTGTCAATGACAACGAAAACACAGTTGTTGTCATGCTTAGTAGAAGGAAGGATCGACATGTAATCCATTGAGATGGATTCCCAAGGTTGATTAGGATTAGGCGGAGGAGCATATAGGCCTTGGTTCTTGATGCTAGGTTTGGAAATGGCGCAGGCAGTGCAGGATTTAAGTACCTCCCAACATCTTGATGAAGGTTCGACCAATAAAAATATTTTTGCAGTACTGCCATTGTTTTCTCTACTCTGAAATTTCCAATGACCCAACTGTAGTGCACTTCCAACATCATCTTGGCACGCTCACTTGAAGGAACACATATGTGTCCCAGGTGGCATAACAATGGATCATGGAGGCAAAAATTTGGAACTTTCTTACCTTCTAGGAGTGTCTGGTATGCGCTTCCAAATTTTGGATTTCTCTCATAAAGATGCAACCACCCCGAAGTCTTGTGCCCACAGGAGTTAAGCATAGTGATCATCACCATGGCTGGTGGTCGGCTGATGTAGTTTGCAACATTATTGGTGCTATCCTTTTTATACTTAATTTTCAAATAGAATTGTTGTAGGTATGTGAACCATTTCTGATGGCAATCATTCTTCAACTTCCCTCATGTCTGTATGAACTGCAGGGGTCAGTGGTCTAGGTGGATGACCATTTCCTTCCCCAAAATGTAATGCTTCCATTGACAACATGCCTACATAATGGAATAAATTTCTTTGTCGTAAGTGGGATACTTTCATATTGTGTCTAAAAATGTCTTACTGTGGTAAGCCACTTGATGCCCCTGCTAAGTAAGAACTGCACTAATAGTATAGTCGGAGGCGTCTGTCTCAATCTCAAATGGTTGCTATAGGTATGGTAATGTGAGCATTGGTGTAGAGTAGAGATGATGCTTCAACTCGAAAAATTCCTTCTGTTGGGTTTCAGACCAAAAACACTTTTCTTTCACTCTGCCCTTGGTGAATTGACTTAAAGGCCAAGTGATATGAGAAACCCCAACACGAACCTGTAGTAGAAATTGGCAAGACCCAGAATTCTACGGAGCTCTATTAGAGTGGTTGGGGCTAGCCAATCCTAAATGAATTGTATCTTGGTTGGGTCCACATGCACACCCTTCTCATCAATGATGTACCCCAGATATTGAACCTGGGTCAAGCCAAAAGTGGATTTCTCCAAATCGGCACACAACTTGTGTTGTCGTAGGGTTTGAAGGACCTATCGAATATGGTGGAGGTGCTCTTCCCAACTCTGGCTGAAGATCAAGATGTCATCTAAACACACCACCACAAATGCATTGGTGAAGGGTCACAAGATGTCGTCCATCAATCTCACGAAGGTTGTGAGGGCATTCGTCAACCCGAAAGGATGACCAACCATTCAAAAAGGTCATCCTTGGATTTGAAGGCAATCTTCCACACGTCGGAGGGTTTAATAGGAACCTGGTGATAACCAGACTTCAAGTCAATCTTGTTGATAATTTTAGTCTCTCTGTTTACCCTAAAAATGTCATTTAGGGCCTCAAAATGACTCCGGAAGTTCATGACCCGAAAAATTGCCAAAAATAGTAAATTGTGCTACTTATGCTCAATCATGATTGTGTATTGGTAGGTCGTGTCGAGCGAGGAGATGTCCAGGAGCTCCATCTCGCCTTGGACGTACTTGTGTAGATATCCACGGTACTTGAGTACCAAATTCCGCTCAGAATCCTTGATACTCAACTTAGTGTGGAGGGTATTGAAAATATTTGTGAACTCTAACACATCTTGGTCCCTTCCCTGTCGTAGCATGGTCCACTTTATGTATTTATCTTCATAGCTCCCGACAGGGTACTATTTTTCCTTGATGACATCTTAGAAACAATCCCAAGTGGGTGCGTCTGAAAACAATGAGGATTCCCTCTCGTCCTTTTTTTCACAGTAGGTTTCCCACCAGTCCTTGACATGTGGGGCGGCTTTGAGAAGTGTAAAAGTAATATTTTCTCGATTGGAAAATTCATGAACTAAAAAATATCCTTCCAACATATTCAACCATTTATCTATAGTGTTTTCATCTATTTGGCCTTCAAATATGGTAATATTGAAGTTAACTTTTACCTTAAAAGGAGTGGCGCCTCCAGAGTGTTTGCTGGATGAAGATGTGCTACCTGTGGGTAGTTGTCAAAGGATTTGGGCAAAGTTATCCATCATCGTGTTCCTCTATCACTCGAGGGCTTCCTCAAGAAATATTTTGAAAGGATCTCCTACACCCTCGTCTTTATTTTCTTCTGCCATGGGAGACCGTCAGGGTTTGCGAGGTTGGTCTTGCAAAGGTTCAACCAGATTGAGCCCTAACTCCTTATATCCTGACCTCATTAGAGACATGTAAAGAAAAATGGAGACAGAGCAGACTGCTTTGATACCACTGATCTGAACTTAAACAGGACCACAACAAATTATAGATATAACCATAAATATAGAAATTCAACAAAAATAACACTTCATTTCATTAATATCAGAATACTAAAATATGCTTACAAACATAATGGAAATAAACTAGCTCAAGTGAAGGTAGTTTATCTCCGAGAAGAGATGCAGTGGCTACATGCCTTTGAACTTTGTTACAATGAGGCTCCAAGGCCTATTTATTATTGAGAAACAATGGAAAACCCTAAACATCCAAAGACCTAATCGTAGGAGATGAAGTGCCAAAAACCGTGGCCCCCATTTGGGTAAATTGGTACATCAATTTCCCGAGGTCGTATCTTTGGGATAGTATCTCCGTTTGGCTATCACAATACCTCGTTTTGAAGATCTCAAAGAGTAGCCTAAAAAAAAACTAACCATATTATTTGGGAAAATTGTAATCTCTCCGTTTTCCCTAAAAATGTTGTTTAGGGCCTCAAAACGGCTCTGGAAGTTTAGGACCCAAAAAATTGCCAAAAATAGTAAACTGTGCTACAATTAAGGAAACTAAAAAAACTGAAAGAGATACTGTTGGGGGACCAAGTGGAATAGGAGGGTGGCAACCAATATCCACCTAGATCAGGTTATCTCCTCATCCTCCATCCTTTGGTATCTTTGATCCTCCAGATTGTGAGTTGTTGTGTTCACCTGTTTTGAATCCTTCTTTTGATGTTCATGAGGATCAAGTTTTGGATGGAGTTAGTGTTGAGCAACCAAGTTGTGATATCATTTATGATGATTATGTGTGGGAGCCCATAGTTAAACAAAAAATTGCGATGAAGAATGATTCTTCTTCTTTTAGACCTCTCCCTAATTATCCCAACATCTTCGATGATCTTGTCATCCATTTTAAATCTTGTGAAGAATTAGTTTCCAATCATTCTCAAAACATGCAAAATGTTAGTTTTTCATCTAAATGCGGAGGGGAAAAATCTGTTTTCCCTGATCTTTCCAATCTCTCATTTTATTTTTCTAAAACTATAGAGGGTGAAATTTCTCATTTTCCATTGTCCCCTCTTTACAATTCATCATATCATGAGGATGCCTCTGTTTGTAATCTTAAACTTTTTGATCATGGCTGTCATGATCCTTTCATTGATTCATTTGATCACGATTCTGATTTTTCCACTGTTGATGTTTCTAAGCCACCAATCTTTGATGATTCATCTTCTAAGGTGTTGGAACTTCCCCACGTTGTTGAGGCACTTTAGCCCGAGATGATGGTTATGTCAAGTTCTCGTAGTCTTGTGGTCAGTTCCACTTCCAATCGTAAATGTGTTGAATCTTTCCAGGATCCTCATCACTCCATTGCACACAATGAAAATCTTTCTGTTCTTTTTCTCATCCTCCATTTGTATCAAACGATCCTATCACTCAGTCATTGGAGTTGGAGTCATACATGGCGAGCATAGTTGCAAAACAAATTTTCTCTTCTTTCTTTATGTTCACTCATTTTCGTAGTTTGAAATTTTGTTCTTGCATGTCTTTAGGTCAAAGTGTGTCTAAATCCCACAATGTACCTGCAGAATGTCTTCCATGTGTGTTTCGTTCTTACTTTTTTTGCGCGTACTTCCAAGCTTTGAACATTTTGGTTTGCATTGTCCTATATTTTTGGTTTATTGTTATCCTTGTATATATTTCATGACATGCATTCCCTTGCACACACAATCCAACCAATGCATTGGTGGTTGCATTGGAAGTATCACTTCAGGTGAGTCTGGCCTATGCTCTGATTAGGTTAGGAGTAGGAGTAGTGTTTCTTTTCTTAGTTTTTTTCTTTGAATCGCTTTGTTTTAATTTTAATTTTTCTCTACTTATTTACTTTTGTTTGTTTTGTTTCAGGCATAGGATAACTTCTGCATGAGACCATGTTTGGCTTCTCAGACAAGCAGGGTGAAGTCTAAGAAAAATTTATACTACTATCAATGCTTGTTTATTTGTTTATTCCCTACCTTTACATGAATATTGAATTTCTTTTAGTTGATGATACTCTGATGGACAATACGTCCCTTTCGGATAAAGTCATAGTGAAATCATGATGCTTGCACTTTTAACTAGTACCACCTACTCTAATCGGTCTTCTATTTTTCGGTTAATCCTTGTCAACTAAGTCGATTAGAGTAAGAAGGGGAGGAAAACCTTAACAAGTGTGTCATAGGTGTATATAAATATCCTTCTCTGAAGGGAAAACCTCTTCTTCTCTCAATAAGTCAAGATCCCTCTTTCGCCCCCATGAAATAAATAAGTTCCTACACACAATTCTTTGAACAAATAAAAATGAAAAAATGAAATAAAGGGTGAAAGATGAGAAAGGTTTCCTACGTAGAGAGTTGAAGCAAGCAACTCCACCGGGGTACTGTCTAGGCTCGCTGGCAACGAAACAATGTTTGTGTTCCTGAAATGACTCCGTGGGGTGTTGTCCAGGCTTGCTGGCAACGGAGCAACACCAGAGATGAAAACTAAGACTCAAAAATTCTCTTTTACTTGTGAATTTATATACTCCTCGTCCCAAATCGAAACAAATGAGTTTGACTTGGCTTTGTAGGTGTTCTGCTAATGAAGAGAATGGTAGGGAGTATATCTCTAACTCAAGCTAAGTGAAGAAGTTGTTACAATCAATGAACTGAACAATACATCCGGAAGAGTTAGAACTGTTTTTCATGAGCCAAGTTCCATACAAAGAGCTTGATTTCTACTAGTGTGTCGCCAGTGTTGTAGCATCTTCAACCACCATCCAAAATGTTGCTTATGCTTTGATTTTGGAGCCTTCCTTCCTATCCACAGGAGCTAATTTTTTCAAGTATTTTTTATTTGAATGAGACTCATATTTTTCATTTTTTCTTGTGTTTACTAGTTTTACACTTAATTGATGATTGTAATTGCGCAATCCTTGAGGGCAGTTAACCTTGATGATTGTAATTGCACAGTTCAAACTGGCAATTAGCCTTGAGCTCATAAATTGCACAGTCATGGAAGGTAACCCAACATTGAGCCCAAAAACTATGCAATATGTCATTGATCTTAGAAACTGCGCAGTACACTGAGACAAAAAGTTGCCTAGTTCCCCATAATTGTGTAATCTTTCCCAGCAGCATGCATGGCAATTTTCCCCAGAAAATAAGAAAACTAGGAAAAAATAAAAGTGAAAAATCATCCCTAGAAAACAGGGATCCATTATTAGTTTCCCAAAGGTGGCACATTGTTATTTTTAGAAGTTTATGCCAAGTGTCACTTTTTCCTTGATTTTAGGCATGCGCGTCATAAACCCTAATTCACTCAAATCTATTTAATCAACTCCTCTAGATCTCATTTCACATTCGATCTTAGAGCTCTAGCATCCCCATGGAGATCAAGGAATCTTCAGTGTGGTTGTCGTTGCTTTTTTGGGTGAGTTTTGCTTTTATCCTCTTTTTCTGCTTTTGTTGTCACTTTTTTCATTGTGAGTGTTGTTTTACTTATTTATCTTCATGGTTGTTGGCGTTTCAACTTATTTTAACTTGTATAAGTGTTGTTCTAAGTTGTTGTTTTCCTTTCACAAGTGTCGCATTAGTTTTCTTATTTTTGCACTGATGGTCACCATTGTGGTGACTCTACTCACATACTTGATTTTCCTTCTGTTTTTCAGCTTCTGCACTTGATCTACATTTATTTATTCATAATTATTTAGTTTTGCACTCAATCTCACATCATCACTAAGTTTTGTTCATTTTTCACACGTCCACTAGGAAGAATGCACTTTCCTTGGCCAAAATTTGTCTTTCCCAGTTGGGAACTGTGCAATCCTAAGGCTCAAGCTAAGAGTTTGACCTATGGAGCTGCGCAGTTCGTAGTATAGGATGGCTCAACTATGCATTACGCAGTTCCAAGGCTCAACCTTTTACCTTGGCCACTTAGATTGCGCAATACGTAGTCTCTCCCAGTCCCTACCCAGGATAAACTGCGGATTGTGCAATCTCAAGCCTCAGGTTGCATCCTTGACTACTAGTACTGTGAAATGTGTAGTTTCCATAGTCAATATCCCCTTCTTGTTGATGAAAACTATACAATCCCTCTGATCAGTTGTCCAATTTTCTCCATCATCATGCTTTGAAGTTAGATTTGAAAAAGGATAATGTTTTCTTGCCATGAGTGTCCTTTTTGTCCCATAGATACCACACTTGTGAAGAACTTATTTCCAGCAGTCATGTAATACCGGATTCTGAGATAGATTAATGCAACTCTGATTATCACAATTTATCACTGCTAGATCCATCTCCTCACTAAATAGTCCCACAATTATTTTCTTTATCTAGATTGCTTCACATTGCTTCTTAGCTTTAAACCATGTATTTAGCCTATGCTAAGTTGTGCGCCACATACCTCAACTTCCTGTTGTACCAAAAAATAGTTGTGGACCCAACATTAAAGATAACACTTGATGCAATTTTCCTACCGAATGGACTCACTGCCCAATTTGCATTGGTTAAGCCTTGTAGATTCACTCACTTTGTCCGTATGTACCATAATCCATACTAGGTAGTGCCTTTGAGGAACCGTAATGCATGATTTGCTTCCTTCCTATATATCTTGGTATGCCTCACCCTAGCTTGACTAAGTTGGATGACTGCATAGCAAATGTCAGTCATGTGCTCACAAGATACATCAGTGAACCCACAAGGTGCTTGTAAATGGTAGCATCGAATTCCTCACTTGAAGAATAATTATCCTTCCCATAGTTGGTAGCTAGAGGTGTGTCGATGGGCTTACAATTCTCCATGTGAAATCCCTGAAGTATCTCAGTAGCATACTTTCCTTGAGACACAAACAATTCACCATCACCCTGCCATACTCCCAACCTGAGGAAGTAATGCATGAGGCCTATGTATTTCATCTCAAATTCCCTTGCAGGATCCTCTTTACAAGAGTGGATTAGATTCTTATCTCCTGTCAATATTAAATCATCAAATACAAAACAAGAATAAGCAAATTAGCATCTACCACAATGCGATAGAGGCATTTTCTTCACTTTTGGTGAAGCACAATCCAATGAGATAATCGTCGATCTGCGTGTACCATGATCGGGGCACTTGATTGAGAAAATACAATTCTCTCTTGAGTCTACACACATGTGACTCTCAATAATATATGTCAAATACTTATGGGTGCTCTATGTAAATTTCCTCCTCAACAACACCGTTGAGAAAGGGCGTCTTCACATCCATCTGGTGGATTTTCCACCCCATCTACATGGCCAATGAAAGAATGGATTTGATTGAGGAATATCTCACAATTGGTGCAAAAATATCCTCATAATATACTCCCTCTATCTAAGAGAATCCTTTGGCCACAAATCTAGCCTTGGACTTCTTGATGCTCCCATCTGCTGCATGCTTCACTTTGTAAATCCATTTAGAACCAACCACTAATTTCCATCCTGGTCTCGACACCACCTCCCATACATTGTTCTTCATGATGGATTTGTATTCTTCCACCATGGAATAAACCCAAATAGATTTAGAAACAACTTCCTCAAATGAGGGAGGATTTGTCTCAATGAGCTTTGTCATGAGAGCCATGTAACTAGTGCACCTAACAAGAGACTTTCTTTGCCTGCATTGTGATGGGGGATCCTACATTCTCCCTTTCATCCTGCAACAATCTATCAACTTATTTGGTTCTATTTCTCCCCTCTCTGGAATATTCTGGTTGAGTGGGCGCCTCCACTCCGCCTCCTGTCTGCTCCTTTGCATGTGGCTGCTCCGCAACCTCTTGAATTCATCCTGAGGCTTCTCCTTTAGAGCTATAAGCTCTTGCTACAATGGGATACTCAACTCTCATTGCATAGATCATCTCATAGCATTTTCCTCATCAAACTTGACATCTCTCCTTACCATTATCATCCTCTATGAAGGCAAATACACCCAGTAATTGTGTGGAGTTTTGAAGAATCCTACAAAAATTCCCAACTCTATTGTAGGATTAAGTTTCTTCCTTGAATCCTTGGAGACATAAAAATAAAATGAAGGTCTACAAAATTTTAAAATGAGACACATCAATATTTCTCCTAGAGAAAGCTTCCTCCAGTGTGATCATACTAAATATTATATGAGGACTCTGGTTCTTCAAGTAGATTGTGGATTTGCATGCTTCTACCCATAGATGCAATGGTAGCCCTTGATTATACAACATGGCTCTTGTTGTTCCCAATATGCTTGTGTTCTTCCTCTCAGCTACCCCATTTTGTTGTGGATTATGGGGTGTTGTCAACCCTCTTAGAATACCTCTTTTTTTACATAAATATTTTAAGGCATGTGAAACAAATTCACCTCTATTTTTTGCTCCTGAGAGCCTTCACCTTCTTCCCACTCTCCTTCTCAACCAATGCCTTGAATTCAGAAAATTTTGAGAAAACTTCATCCTTCTTCTGCATGAAGAAGATCCAACATTTTCTACATAAATCATTAATAAAAATAACATAGTACTTATGTTTTGTTGTTGAGGTTATAGAAAAGGGTCCACAAACATTATAGTGGACTCGCTCCAAGATTGCATCTGCTCTGATATCTAGACCATTGGAGGTGGATTTGACATAATCTCCCAATGTGTAACCCTTGCAGACATCCTGCTAGTAAAAGGAGAATTTAGGGAGATTGATGGTAATTTGTTACATGACTTTTAAGGCACCATTGTGTAGATGACCCAATTTTTACCAAAGTTCTCTAACATCTCGACTCTACACTTTTTCTGCCTTACTTCTCAATGTAGTGAAATATCCCACCTCAAGTTTGTAAAGGTTATTCATTCAAACCCCAATCTACTTCACTTTCCTAGTAGCTATGTGTCTCAGAAAGGCTTTCCCTTTACTAAAAATAACGTCATAGACACGATTTTCCAAAACTGCTACAAAGATCAAGTTCTTCTTTAGCCCAGGTACAAACATAACATATTTGAGGCAAAGAGGATATTTTCTCCCTTTCAAAGGTCACAATACCAATTATGGTACTACTCTACCTCCCATCATCCCCCATTTCGATATGCATCTGGAGATCCTTCTCCTCTAGGCCACTAAAAAACTCCTTACACCCTGTCATTGAATAAGGCACTGGAATCAAGGTACCACACACTCCCCATAATAGTGCTCACCATGCATGCTATTGGTGTGAAGTCTAATTTGAATTTTGAAGCTAGTGCTTCACCTACTTCTCCTCCTAAAGGCTTCTTATTAGAGTTCTTATCCGAAAATTTTGTTGCATAGTGCCTAAATTCATGGAAGTGGAAGTATTTGTTGGCATTATGACTGATGTTTTGTCCTTGATGTCAACCTACTTGATGAGTTGTGTTTTGATGACAACCTACTTGATGAAAATGTCAACATGATGTGTCTACATATGACAAGGAGTTTGGACAAAGGAATAGTAGTTCAGATATAGAGGAATGATGAAGGGGATGTTTTTATAGGTATATGTGTGTTATGTGAAGCAAAGCTGCGTACACACACACGTATGAAGAAGAAAAGGTACGTACAGTTTTCGCACCATGGTATTCTAAATACCAAGGGTCTTTACCATGGTATTGACCCATAGTTTGAGCCCAACAATAGATATTTGATCCTGTCACAATAGATATTTGATCCCGTCTAAGAATACCATTGACATTACTAAGGATTTGACCTGTGGTATTGATAAGGCCTAAGCTATATAAGGAGATTAAGATCAAAGTTTTTGTGTGTGCAAGTAATTAATATTTCATAGTTAGATATGAATAAAGTGTGCATGTAATGGTCTATTAATGAATTGTTTGATCTGAAGTATGCACCCGGGAATTAGATTATGGATTAGATCCAATATATCTAGAATGACTATATTGATAAGGGATTGGTTTGATATGTGATATTTATGTCTCATGCATGTTTTATTATGTATGTCGAGAATGGGTTTGTTTTGAAGATCTGATGTGCAACAAATATATAAGTCAATAGTTGCATATATGTATGCAGGTTTGATAACCTGAAAGGCACGTACATACGTGGGTTTAATGTTAGTAATTCACATGTCGATTATGCACTTTGGACAGATCTATACGCGGGTTGATTCATGAAAAGCACATATACACGTGGAAATGTTTTGTGGAAAGTGCATATATAATCTAGAGTTTTGTTGAATAAGATGCCTAATCAATCTAATCAGTCTTACTATGTTTTTATTGTCTGTCAATGAAGTCTTACTTGATGATTTGGGTTTAACAATGATGGTTAAAGTTTAATTGATTGATTGAAGAGTGATGATGTTGCTAGTTATATGTGATTGAAGATCTGTGATGGTTCTGTGATTAGTTTAGAGTAATTTAATGGCTCAAGGTGTAACTCAATGTTTGTTTCAGAATGATAGTGATTCAGTTTCAAGTTTCAATGTTTTTGAGATCTGTACACAGGTATGCTTCAAGGAAGTCACGTATACATGTAGATTTGATAAATTAAAGTAGCATACATATTCTGACATTTTATTGATCATGGTTTTTAGTTGGTTGATGCCGTGTTTGGGTTTAGTATTGGTATTCTATTAGGTCCCTATAATACTAGTGATTCCCCCATTATTGTTGTCAGTGTAGCCCCTTATTGTTATTGTTGTGCCCCTTTTGTTCCCATATTTTTATTATTGTGCCCCATAGAAGTCCACTATTGTTATTGTTGTGCCCTTATATTATTATTGTTGTGTTTGCTCTGATTATATTGTGACCCCTTAGACTCCTATATATAGAAATGGGGTTTTGTCATTTGAATCAGCCAAGAATTTTTCATTTGTGTAATGTAAAGGAGGTTTCCCCCTCGAAGAGGCTTATTTTGAAGTTGTTGATCTATATTTTCTACTATTTTGTGAGCTGGCTACATAACATTTGGTTTTAGAGCTTTGTATTTTAGGGTTTCACTGCTTCAAATAGGCCATCGTGGCATTTTCACTATAACTTTTTTTCTACGAAGCTTCAGAATCTAAAACAAAAACCCATGTGAGATGAAATCATGATGAACGTTGTGGATAAATTTCACACCATTTCTCACTATATTTTTGAAGATATGAACCGAGGAAATTAGGTATTTTTTAGGATCCTAAATTCCATATCAAACATGTGGGCCTGGGAAAATTATCATAAATTTCTCTCTGAGCATCAGATTCAAATTTTGTAAAAAGTGACAGAAATAGGATAGACTGTAATTTTTTGGGTATCGTTTTCAGGGCCTATGGTGGAAACAATGACACGTGGTACTTTGTACAATTTCACTCTACTAAACCAATGTATAGTCAGGTCATTGTGGGAGATTGGGCATAACCCTTTCTTGGAAAATCTAATCTTGATCATACTTGTGGCATTTGAAAGAGGACTCATAGGGCTACCATAGGAAAAAATTTCAAACCTTGGAAATCGGAAATTACAGAGATACAATAGATTCAATATCAAGCTCCTACAAAGAGAAAAAGAAAGTGTCTAGTCTTTTTAAAACATTGCACAAGTTTTGTTTGAAAAATTAGTTTGAAGTGATTAAAAGGGCATAGTAAAGAAAATTATCTTTAGTTGATGCCCCGAAGAAATAAAATGGCAACACCTAGTAAGCAACCCGAAATCTTTACTATGACACATGAATAAGAGGAAGAAATGAAACATGATATATCACATTTACGAGACCAAGTGCAACAAATTTCATTCTCACAAAAAGTAACAGAAGCTAAGATGGATGGTTTGAAGAATGGAATCAATGGTATGAAATGAAACATTGAAGATTTGAAGAAAGACATGGAAGGTTGGAAGGAAGGTTTGACAAAGTTGCTACAAGAAAGGCTTCCAAATGGTGAAAAGGTAGTAGAGGAAACTCATGATGAGAACAAAAGAAATGTTAATCATGATTTGAAGAATGACAACATTGAAGATTTGAAGAAATATGTGGAAGGTTTGACAAAGTTGCTACAAGAAAGGATTCCTAATGGCGAAAAGGTAGTAGAGGAAACTCGTGATGAGAACAAAATAAATGTTAATCATGATTTCATAGACTCTAACATTGGAATGAATACCCACCACATTCCAAAGATCGATATGAGGAATTTTGATGGAAAGGATCCTGTAACATAGATACTACAGATGGAACAACATTTTGATCTCCATGATGTGAAAAACACACAAAAGGTACACAATGCAACTTTATATTTGGAACCCAATCAGTTTGTATGGTATTGATGGCTTTTCTCTCGTAAACAAATTGTCACTTGGTCAATGTTTACAGAGGAAATGCTAGCACATTATGAGGATACAAAGAGGAATATCAATGGGATTGAGTTATGCCAATGAGAATTGGCCAATACCAAGTGATTATAGCCTCTGCTCACGTGATTCCCAGTGTGAGTGATTCTTTTGAGGTAAATATGAGTTTGGTTCAACCATTCTCATCCATTCTTGTGCAGGTATTGAGTAGTGGAGGCAAGCAAGTAGTGGAATAGATTTGGAGATCAGATCTGAGCTGTATTGTGTGTAACAGGTGGAGATAGTGCTGATACTTGTGAGAAGTATTGACTATTGTAATGTTACATGTTCTCAATCATTAATATATATATAGTGTGGGGTTTTCAGCTATAAGCTTTCCCCGGGTTACCATACTGTGTTAATGTGTGAATGCTCTTGATGTTTTATTGTTATTGATGCTGCTATATTGATGATCAACGTAGAGGAGCTTATGTATTGTGTATGTATTCCACAATAGTACATGATCAGGATAATCTCCATTGAATATGTGTTAAATTATTCAAAATTTCTACAACTTAGTCTTCAAACAGCAAGGTTCATGTGCCTGGTGAGTGCTTAGTGTAACTTGTGTCTAAGTTATTTCACTACAGAGGGAGAAGGTGAGAGTGAGTCTCAAGTCGAAAGGGAATAGTGCCAAATCTATTAGAGACACACAACACATCAAGACATATGCAACTTCTGGCAGAGTAGTCCACAAAAAGTGAACAGATAGCACATACAACGCCTAGCGGAATAGTCCACACGAGTACGAAAATCATTATAACAAGTTTACAAGAATGAATCTATCGAGTGTCTGGTGGAATAGTCCACACGGGCGAGGCAACATTAACAACTGATACAACACATTTCCAACAACATATGCACTAAAACAACCAAAATAGTTCAACTATTTTAGTACAACTTAAAGCAACATGCATTACAAGCACTCAAAGAATAGTCTTACAAACGAATACATTACATGTGTGAAAACGTGTTGGCCTACTTACAGACTTCTGAATTAAGAGAAAGTACCATGACACATCCGTACACCATACATCACTAAACCCGATAGCGGGGTGTTGGAGCCACTGCTCACTCCTCAAAGAAAATACTTAAAACTCTCAAGGCTATGTGGGAGGAGCCAAGGTGAAAACGTCTTTTGCATGTACAAATGAGGGGTATATATAGCCAAGGGTGAACTTGACCCTTGTGACTCTTCGACTTCCCTCATGACTATTTGACTTACATGACTCTTCAACTGACATGACACTTCAAATTCGTATGTGGGTCTCTTGGACTTCCACGTTACATTACATTGATTATAGTAGTATGGCCCACAATACTGATGTGGCTGAAACGACTCATGACAGTGCTGGTATGTTCATGCTGATGGTGGTATCCATGTCAAGCTGCAGTGTTGATGACTGATGAGTGTGCTCTTAGTGTATCATAGCTTCAACTCTACATAGAAAGGTGTTCAGAGTCTTCGATGGTCTTGGTGTTCGCTTGATGTTGCATGTGCATGTATCCCCTTCACTAGTACTTGGCATGCCTCATGTGTTCATCCATTCGTGAAAAAATCTCCTAGAATGCGCTCCTCAATCATCTCATTTGTCATTGCGCCATGTCTCATCCATGTACCTGACTCTGTGCTCAATCATGATGAGATGACATCAAATCCATTGATCGCCTAGTCTACCATGATGCATCATCTTTCGTTTTCGAGTGCCGGTGACCAGGAGAGAGGACAAGACTTTGAAATTGTGTTGAGCATATTTTAGGCTGCGATGTGAGGCTTTGGGGCACTGTCAAGAAACATTGCGCAGAGGTCACTAAGAGGTTGGGTTGATCATTCCTGTACAATAGTGACATTTTGCAGGATATGGCTCTGCTGGGAAGCAGAAATGCACAATTGTTTTGGAGAAGGAAGTGTGGGCAACAGGGGGCACTCACAGTGAAAACTGCGCAGATTTTTAGAAAAGGTTGGGAGCGGGCTGCAGGAGCTTGCTAGCCAAAACTACCCAGATATGGGAAGCAGTCATGCATGACATGTCTGCATAGTTTCAAGGCTGAGCGAGGTGTCGGGCAGCTGGTGGACAGTCCAAGAAAACTACGCAATTTTTAGGAGGAGCAGCAGGTCGGTCGACAAGGAGACTGACTGACAAAACTACACAATTTTCAGAGACAATGCAGTGACAGGTAGTGGGTTCTTGTCCCTCATGTATGCGCAATTTCTTTAGTCAGCGGAGGTAGGCATGATGACAAATTCTGCGAAATGGTTGGGAGGAGTGAAGCTTGGGGTCACTGCTCATTCAAAATCTTCGGTTGACCAGTGGGAGGCTTGATGGATAGGCTTGCAGGAAGCGTAGATTGAGATAGCTTCTTGGGCAACTTCTGTGCTATTTTGGGTGACAGTCAGCCAGGTTGATTCCAGTATTGCACAGTGCAAACTTTCTGGGAGGAAGCCTCAAGCTTTGCGCAATTCTGGGAAATAGTGCTTGGTCACTGAATGCTAAGACTGTGCAATGCAACTCAGTGGAGGTCTGGCTGGTGGAGGGTGGTATGATCGATAGATGTTCATAAAAATGGTGAAGTGTGTGAGCGAGAGAACTCATGTATACATGATCTTGAAAACACACAATCAACATGGTTTGATGACAAGACATCTTGAACCAACAAGACAACATATGCTCAGCGTGACTGACCAAAGGGTGCGAGTGACAAGTGCAACACTTGAGATAGACCGTTGAACAACCATGACAACACTTGTGCGACATTGCATACAACTCTGTGTGTGAGTGCGACAGATGCTTACATAGCGAACACAACTTGTACACACGAAGATATACCTTCAACAAAGCCAGAACAAGACCACAAGCATGACATTGCAACCAACATGCTAAAAGACGACCTATGAATAGTCAAGAAAAGAGGGTGTAAAGACTTGACACGAGATCATGGGATGATCCAGAGTGTTTGTAGAAATCAAGGAAAAAACTAAGGCTCTGAAATTGGATGCAGGCCAAAATTTTGGAGGGTGTTGCAACTGCTACAACACTTGGAGACACACTGGTTGAATACCAACTTCTCTGTTTTGGTTCGTTGACAACACAGGGCCCTGGTCTATCAGGGAGTATTGAATCGCTGTGTGGGTTACTCCAGTTTCCCCACTTACCCCATGGATAGACATGGTTCACATTTCACCAACTCAGTCAAACACAACAACAAGATTTAGCTTGATCATAGTGTTTCAAAATTGGGAAGAGTAGTTTGGCTCACAAGTTTAAAATTTTCAGAGTATAAGTTTTTATATCCGGTGTTTCTCCGCTGCCAGCAGGCTTGGACAGTACCTCAATGGAGTCACGCAGGAACACACACATTGCCCTATTGCCAACGAGTCTGGTCAGTACCCCGGTGGAGTTGCAGGCTACACCTCTCTGCGTAGGAAGCCTTTCTCTTCTTTTGCCTTTGTATTTGTTTGAAAAGAGGATTGTGCATAGGCACTTATTATTTTTGGGGTGGAAGAGGGATCCCGACTTATTGAGAGCAGAAGAGGTTGTTCCTTCAGAGAAGCATATAAGACCTCTGATTTATGTTTACTTTTTTAGGCCCTTCTCCATTTCTACTAGTTGGATGAGCTTGAACACACAGAGAAAAAGATTGAATACAGACATGGGGTTTCACAGTGTGGACACAGTTTCATGGTTGGACTAGAGCTTCTCTTACAGATGGCTTGTCTTTTCCATCAAGACTTTATCGGCCCAAGGTTATAACCACGCACAAAGAAGATGGACACAGGACTGGCCAAGTGCTATAGTGTCACAAGACTCTTTGGATCTCAGCCACATACTCATTCAAAAGCCAGAACTCAGTAGAGGGAAACACATATTGATAAAACCAAAAATAGCATGATATTAAGAAAACAGAACAAAACGAAGAAAAAATAGGAAAGCAAAGAAAAAATACAATAAGAAGTAAATAAAATATGTACATGGCATAGGGTGTGACCTCGACTTACTGAAAGTAATGCTTTAAATCTTGGTCATTGACAAGGAGGTTGTCAATCCTCTTACCAAGTGATGGCATACGATATGTGTGTGGGCCAAGATTTTCCTAGAACAGTGTATGGACCAATCCATAGTGATCCAGGTGGATATTGGTGGCCACCCGCCAATTCCAGTTGGACCCCCACCATTGTTTCTTTCAGTTTTTTAGTTTCCTTAATTATAGCACAATTTAATATTTTTAACAGTTTTTTGCATCCTAAACTTCCGGACCTATTTTGAGGCCCTAAATGACGTTTTTTTGGCAATCTACTACCATCGAATTTTGAATAAAATCATATTTTTTTCGTAGTCCTCGGAGAGATCTTTCCAACATGTTATCATGTGCGTCAAACAAAGATAATATGACCAAGTCACGACCCCGGGAAGTTGGTTGTCTAACTAACCCCAATGGGGCCCATAAAATCTTGGTGTTACATGTCCTTGGGTTAGGGTTTTTGTTGTTTAGGGTTTGCTCTTATTGTTCAATAGTAAAAAGGTCCTTGACCCTCATTATAATGCAGTTCAGAGGCATGTATCCACCACATCTCTTCTCAGAGATAAGCTACCATCGCCCGAGCTAGTCTCATTTCCATATTGTTTGTAAGCATATTTCATTATTTGATATTAATCAAAGGAAGTTAATTCTGCTGCATCTATGTATTTATGGTTATATATGTAATTTGTTGCGTTCCTGCATAAATGCAGATCACACAGGGACTAGAACTTTGTATGTTTGCCTTTGCCTTCATGGGGTTTGTCCCAGACTAAGTCACATACATCGAAGTTAGCATTCCCTACAAACTTCTTTTCGAACCGTCTCTTGATACGGTTGCGGTGGAGTGTGAATTTTTCTTTTGCTTTCATCCTTTCTTCCTACAACTTGTGAAGTGTATCCATCCTACGCTAAACTAGTAGACAAGGCTTGCCTTGGGATTATTGGGACAATTGGAGTGCAAGCAAGTAGACGTTTGGCAGAAGGATGGATTCTTTCCCATAAACCAAGAAGTATGGTGAACTATTGAGAGAGGGTTTGGGTGTTATACGGCTAACCCATAAAGTATTTGTCAAAGCGGAGTGCTAGTTACGTTGTTAAGAGTAAATGGTTTTCTTGATAATGTGGATAAGGCTTTTATTTGTAGATTTTGTGAGACCATTTCCCTACGAGTAGTAGTTAGATGAGTGTTTAAGCACGATACCATATTGCAATGCAAAATCATAAAGCTTTAAATATTAAAAGTAAGTTGCATTATAAAAAACAAGTGATACTGGAACGCCAAAATGTGAGATGATGTTCTGTTGAAGGAAGCTAATGAATTCTTGGTCATTCACTTGCTTAAGTGGAACTACTATCGTCCACCACGTGAAGTAGTCTGTAGCTGTCAAGATGTAGCGGTGTTGTTTCCATGAATGTGGGAAGATTTCCCCAATGATGTCAAGACCCCACTATTGAAATGGTTCAATCACTGGAACAGGGTGCAGCAGGGCTGCTGACTTTAATTGTGTTTTGTCAGTGCATCGCTGATAGACTGGGCACTTGCGAGTGTAGGCATGTGCATCCTTGAATAACATGGGCCAGTAGAAACAAAATAACGTGACTTTTTGCACAATGGTATTTCTCGCAAAGTGACCCCCAATTGGTCTGTCATGTAGATCATGCAAGATCTTCTCTGAATCACGTGCCTCTAGGCACTTGAGCAAGATTTCATTACTGTGCTTATTGTAAAGCACTCAATGCACCAAATGATAAGGTAATGCTTTGAAGCAAAGTGCCCTCTTCTGTCTCATGGAGAAGTGAGAGGGTATGGTTCCATGCTCTAGGTACTGGCGCACATCTTCGTACCAAGAGTTTCCGTATGAAGTGGGTGGTTCTCGCTCTACATCGTACATCTCAATTTCTTGCTCCCAACCAGCGAGCTCTTATTCTTCCTCTTGTGCATGGACTTCTTTATTTGCGAGTCTGCAGAGACCATGACCCTTGACAGTGTGAACTGGCTTGATGTCAATATCATACTCTTGCAAGCTTGTCATCCAGTTCGCACGTCTTTCACCCATCTCTTGTTGTACAAGCAGTTACTAGACTGCTAGGTGTGGCACAAAGACTATGCAATGGTTCTTCAACAAGTAGGTTCTTAAGTATTTCACTGCCTTGTATATTGTGTATGCTTGTTTGTCGATGATGGGGTAGTTTATTTTTGGTCCTTGCATGCTTGCACTCATGAAGGAGATGGGGTGTTCGTCATTCAGCTCGTCCTTCTGAGTGAGTACTACATCAAGCGAATTGTCGGAGACGAATGTAGGTTTTAACCCCGTACAGAAATTACCTGCATATGAATTCTAAAACACGGAAAATAAACAATGCGAGAGCATAACACATAAAACACATATACATAAAGATTTTCCCTTGGATCCCAAAACCGGGACTACCAGCTTGATTTTTCATTATGTTCCTTTCAATGATAATACATATTTATACATGCCAAAGCATCCAATACCATGGACTGAAAACCATCACGTCCAATACCATGGATCGAAAACCATCACGTCCAATACCATGGACCGAAAACCATCACGTCCAAAAACATGTGTGAAAATCATGCACAAAACCATAGGTGGGTCCGCCCATCCTAACATAGGGTCCAAAATCAAAATTTTATGGGGCGCTGCCCCGGACCCCATAAAGTGGGGTTACTTGTATGCCTCAAACCCCCTGTCACCCCCCCCTGCTACACAATCAGCGCAACAAAGGGGGGCTTCGCCCCCCCCTCTAACCCCGTGTTAACTACGTGGGCTAGTCGTGGAAAGAATATAACACAACCCAACATTCTCCCACTTGTTTTCTTTCCACAAGGGGCCATAAGAGAGCTTAGTCATTTTTCCAACCCTAAAATGCCCATTGTCTCTCTACACCAAGCGAACTTCTCAGAGCTCACAGATCTTGTCAATGCATCTGCAATATTCTTCAAAGTGTCCACATTTACCAGCAACACCTTTTTGTCTTCTATCATATCCCTCCAAAGTGATATTGAACATCAATGTGCTTTGTCTTTGAATGAAATGTGGGGTTCTTTGCAAAGAAAATTGCACTTTGGCTATCATAGTATATCATTATAGCTCCCTGTACTAACCCCATACTTGAACACAATCTCTGCAACCAAACTGCTTCCTTGCTTGCATGAGTGGCTGCCATGTATTATGCCTCTGTAGTTGATAGTGCTACTACAAATTGTTTCTTACTCATCCAACTCACTACACCTCCAAATAGGTTAAACACATACCCACTAGTAGATCTTCTCTGATCCAGATCTCCAGCCCATTCTGCATCAACAAAGCCATGAATATCCAACATTCTGTCCAACCCTGAACTTCCTTGGTAGCACAAACCATAATCACTAATGCCACGCAAATACCTGAAAACTCGCTTCATTGTTGTCGAGTGCTCCTTCCCTAGTTTTGACATAAACATGCTCAATACTCCCACTGCATATGCAATGTTTGGTCTAGTACAGACCATTGAATACATTAGGCTACCAACTACACTTGCATATGGAACACGGGACATGTCCTCTTCCTCTTCTTGTGTCTTGGGACATTGCTCAATAGATAATCTCACACCTACATGAATAGGAACCTTCACTAGTTTACTATCTTGCATATTAGACCTCTGCAGTATTGTCTCAACATACTTCCTCTGGTTTAACCAGAGCTTCCTCTTTTCCCGATCTTTTTTAATTTCCATGTCCAAAATATACTTCGCAGCACCAAGATATTTCATGTCAAATTTGGAGGACAATTGGGTCTTCAAATCCTGGATAATTTCTTTGTCATTTCCAACCAGCAACATATCATCCACATACAAGACCAGATAAATAACACGGTCACCAATTAATTTAAAATACACACAATGATCTGCTTTGCTTCTGGTGAAGCCAAGTCCCCATATAAATGTATCAAATTTCTGATACCACATTCTTGGTAACTGTTTTAACCCATACAGAGACTTCTTTAACTTGCATACTAGTTCTTTCTTACCCTTCACTATAAAGCCTTCAGGTTGCTTCATGTAGATTTCCTCTTCCAAATCCCCGTGAAGAAATGTTGTCTTCACATCCATCTGTTCTACCTCAAAAATCAAAAGTAGCAGCAACAGATAAAAGTAATCTAATAGAAGTTACCTTGGCAACAGGAGAAAAAATATCACCAAAATCAATTCCCGGCACCTGGGAATAACCTTTTGCTACCAACCGAGCTTTGTATTTCTCCACCTTCCCTTCTGCATTGTCTTCTTCTTGAACACCCATTTGCTGCCAATGGGTTTCTTCTAGCCGGCAACTCCACGAGATCCCAAGCCTTATTTTTGTGCAAAGATGCCATTTCATCAACCATAGTTTCCCATCTTTCCAGAGTTTCCCATCCTCTGAATCTGCTGCTTCCTTCACGGTTCTATTACATCGTCAGTAATAGATAAACCAAAATTTGAACAGAAAGCAGATGGACTATACCTTTCCGGGCACCTTCTTTCTCAAACTGATCTTCTCACACCCGGAGTTTGTGGCTCTTCATCTTCTAATTCCTCCTCTACTGTAGGGTATGATTCTTCCTCCTTAAGCTCAAACTCTATCTTCTAAGGTTCCTTTGGTTGGACTTCATGTTTAAGAACATCTTTTACCTCTCTGAACACCACATCTCGGCTGTAAACAACCTTCCGTGTGACTGGGTTCCAAAGCTTATACCCCTTTAAACCATCCTTATACCTAATAAATATGCACTTTTCAGATTTACTATCCAACTTAGTTTGTTTCTCCTTTGGAACATGTACATACGCATCACATCTAAATACCCTCAGATGTGAAAGATAGGTCTTTCTTACCAGTCCATACCTCTTGTGGAGTCTTATCCTCCAACGCTGATGAAGGTGACATGTTGACCAAGTAACATGCAGTATCCACCACCTCTGCCCAGAATTCGTGTCCTAACCTGGCACCACTGAGCATGCTTCTTTCCCTTTCCATCAACGTCTTATTCATTCTTTCTGCAACTCCATTTTGCTCAGGTGTATATGGAGTAGTCTTCTGTCATGCTATACCACACTTCTTACAGAATTCTTCAAATTCCTTGCTGCAAAACTCTCCACCATTATCTGTCCTCAACACCTTTATCTTCTTCTCTGACTGATTTTCCACAAGAGCCTTAAATTCTTTAAACCTATCAAAGGCTTTAGATTTCTTCTTAAGGAAATATATCCATGTATTCCTTGAGAAGTTATCTATAAATGATATATAGTACACAGACTTACCCAGTGATAGAACCTTCACAGGTCCAAACAAATCATTGTGCACAAGTTCTAATATTTGTTTCACCCTCTTACTACCAGAGGGGAAACTCATCCGATTATTCTTCCCATATACACAATTTTCACAAAAATCAAAATCCAAAGAGCTATTACTCATACCTTCTACCATACCTTTACCATGAAGTGTTTGAAGGCCCTTCTCTCCAGTATGTCCAAGCCTTTGATGCCACAAGATGGTCTTCTCTCCAGAGACCACTAGATTTTCTTCTCACCACAGAAATATTGCACCCATCAATAACAGTGCTAACTTGTAGCTTGTATAGAGTTCCAATTCAAAATCCCCACATCAATACAAGTTCTCCCTGAACCATTTTGCAGGTATCCTTCTTGAGCACTGTTTTTACAACTGCATCATCCAGCTCGCTTATAGAAATCAGATTTCTGGCTAATGCAAGAATATGTAGAGCACCCGGAAGTGTTCTAACACTTCCACCTTGCAACTTCAACTTTATTTTTCCACGACCAATGATTCTAGCCTTCCTATCATCCCCTAAGAACCACTCTCTATGGGGAGTGAAGTGAAAGGATGCTCCAGAGTCAATCAACCATGCCTCATGATCTACATGTGTAATAAGAAGCCAAGTACACATCCCCACCTTCATCTGAGGTGATTTTCACCTTTGCAGAACGAGCATCATCAGATCCATTTCCTTTATTAGGAGCTTTAGATTTACATTCCCTTTTGTAGCGCCCTTCCTTTCTGCATTTCTAGCACACCACCTTTACAATTCTTCCTGGAGATTTAGATCTCCCTCTAGATTTATATCTCCCACTCGATGACTTATTTTTGTTTATGTTCTGGGACCGTCCTCGTACAGACAAGGCATCACCATTCTGTCTCTCCATATTTTTCCATCTCATCTCCTCCGTCA
>APFE031104166.1:5071-24320 GCA_000404065.3 Pinus taeda | reverse complement strand
CGTCAGCAAGGATGAGACTATTTCATCAAACTACAAGGCAATTGCATTGCTACCTATTGCAATAACCAGACTATCCCAAGAATCTGGTAGAGAACACAACAAATTGATGCACTTATCTTCGTCTGAAATTTTAATATCAACAGATGCTAACTGACTTACCGAAGTATTAAATGCGTTTAGATGCTCTGTCATCGAGTCTCCATATTTCATCCTCAGGTTATACAGCTTTTTCCGCACGAATAGTTTATTCACCAGAGACTTAGATTGGTACAAAGTCCCTAACTTGTCGCACAAATCCTTCATCGTAGCTTCCCCTGATACATTCAACAATATTGAATCTGAGACACACAATCGTATTGTGCTCTTTGCCTTTCGATCAAACTTCTTCCATTCTTCATCAAACACTGTCGTTGGTTTAGTAAATGGATCTACTACGATCCACTGATCTTTATCCACCAACAGATCCTCCATCTTGAGTTTCCACAACTCAAAACTTTAACCATTAAATTTCTCGATCTCTATCTTTCCACTGCTCACCATCTTCTTTCACCACCAAAATCGATCTCGCAGATCTCCCATTGAACAGGGTCTACCATAGGCCAGAGCAAAACCCCTTAGCAACAAAGGCGTCCCCTTGAAGCCAAAACAACTCCGATACCAAATGTAGGTTTTAACCCCATACAGAAATTGGCATACGAATTCTAAAACATAGAAAATAAACAATGCGAGAGCATAATACATAAAACACATATACATAGAGATTTCCCCTGGATCCCAAAACCGGGACTATTAGCTTGATTTTTAATTATGTTCCTTTCAATGTTATAATACATATTTATACACACTGAAACATCCAATGCCATGGACCGAAAAACCATCACATCCAATACCATGGACCAAAAACTATCGCGTCCAATACCATGGACTAAAAACCATCACATCCAAAAACATGTGCGAAAATCATGCACAAAATCATAGGTGGGTCTGCCCATCCTATCATAGGGTCCAAAACCAAAATTTTCTGGGGTCCGGGGTACACCTCAAACCCCCCGTGACCCCCCTCTCCCCCCGCTACACAATCAGCGTAACGAAGGGGGGCTCTGCACCACTCTAACCCCCCGGTTAACTACATGAGCTAGTCATGGAAAGAATATAACACAACGCAACAGTACAAGAGTGTGTTGAAGTGGCCTTAGAAGGGGAACATGTAGGCACAAAGGTTAGATCATACTTTCCTACAACAACATTAGGAGGTGAGTGGATGGGTTGGTGAACACGAGAGGACATGGCCTGTGAAAGTGCAGAAGGTTCATGAGGTGAAACAATTAGTGGGGGGACTAAATGATGGGAATAGAGGGCTAGCGAGAAAAACATAATGCTAGCTTAGCAACAACGGACTCCCAACCGTTTTGTTGCATGGGCTATTTCTAAGGAATATGAGGCTCTAAGATCTCCATATTACTAGGGTGTGGAGGAGGTGAATTTTGTGAGGCATGAGGGGTAGAAGGAGGAGGAGGAACCCTAAGGTATAGGTGGATTAACTAAGTTAATTGGTTCAAATATTTTGAATTTGCATCGAAATTTAAAAAGAAGATGATTTCTTTTTTAAATGTTTTCTCTCCAAGCCACATTTTTCCTTCTACCTCAACCTCTTTGGTCACCCTGAGATCCTCTGCTAAAGAAACTCCTTATTTGTTGTGACTGCAAGAAATATATTATGAAACAATTTACCTCATAGAATCAAACATGCAATCTACAAAGTAAATATATGTATGATATTATGTTCAATATAAATGCTCAGGTATTTAGAAAGCATACACAGTGGAAAGATAAATTAGATAATGAAAGGGGAATGTTTGTACATGCAATCAGAAGCAATAGCGTTTATGACCATATGCTATTGGCATAACTTGAAACAAAGTAAGACTTGTAGCTAGACATATGTATTTTCATGACTATGCAAAATTTTGAGACAACATTCACCATTAAATGACCATACATGAAGTATCCAAGGCTATGAAAATAAAATATGCAATAATTCATGAATGAAACAAAATGAGCACTGAAAAACTGAGTCAAGTTGTCTTAAACTCAATTGTGTTACTATCTGTTGTCCTGCATGAAATATGGTTGTGCAAACATGATAGTATGATATACAAGAAAATATTCATTCATAACTATAATGGTTAGTGCGTGGAAAATATATGATTATATATGTGACATATAACAACAAACATGGTTGAAAAGTTCAAGAAACTTCCATATTAATTTATGATGGAATAAATAGGCATGGCAACGAGCATCTGTAACTCATAAAAATATAATCACGTGATAGGAAAAAAATAAGCTAGCATGGAAAGTACTTCGTTCCCACTCTTTTCCTTTCCCTATTATAACAATATCTGTGAGTTGAAGTACTTTTAAATTTTAACCCTAAGTTTGGAGGGGGATCATCTAGTGACCAAGTGGGAGGATTTTAGAACTCTCATAAAGTACTAGTTCTACCCTATCAAGTAGGTAGAAAACCAATGGATCTAATGGAATTGCTTAAGGTAGAGACAGGGGAAAAGTGCACATGATTACATCATTGAAATTAAAAACACAACCATAATTTCGGGTATCTATGCAAAAAGAAACCAAACATAATCCTTAAGTATGTAGGGGGTATGTGCAGCCATCTATGGAAGCAAGTGATGCTATCCAAACACATAATAGTGGAATCATGAGGCCTGTGTATAGGCATAGTACCTGGAGAACATAAGCTAGAAGAAAGGGCAATGAAGTGGGTCAAAGTAGAGGAGCACCAAGAACCTTCCAAGGAGGGAAATGTAACCACATCTCCCACATCTACCCACTTTTACCAGTTCGCCAAGATAAACATGAGACAAGTGTCACTATGATATGACCCAACTTCCAAGTTCCAGTTATGGAAGTGGGGCTGATACACCAACAACTTATAGACATAACTCAGGGACTACAGTCCTCTTAGCAGTCTGCAAACCACCCCAAGTGATTAATCCCTGAGATGGAGTTCTTTTCATAAGGGAAACTCCCAAATCGCATGCACAACACAACATTAGTGTAGCAATGAGGCCCCAACCACACACATAGGCTTGCTTCCATTCAGTTATGACCCAAAAAATCCAGTTTTGTGTCATCAGTTCCGATACTTGAGCCACTTTTTCATGCTAGCCTCCATACCACTACCCAAAACTTCTTGTAAATTTATAGAAATATAAACAAGATGATGACAAGGCCAAAAAATAAAAAATCAACCAAGAACTTGAACTAGACATGCTTAATCCATATTGGCATTTCATCAAACATATGGTAAACGTGAAAGCTACAGGCCATGAATGCATATCTGATCATAAACCTCTGAATTTCATCTGAGAAGCACCAAGAAGGCTCCAATCCCTCTCTATCTAGCTGCAATAGCACTTGTTGGACCATGTATTCATCAACCATTCAATAAATTATCAAAATATGTGAAGAGGCATATATAGAATACATCATATAACCATCATATAAATAGAATGGAAACCATGGAAATTCAACCATGAAATCACCATCATAATCACTACAAGTTCTCATAGATAACAATAGGAAAATATCTCATATTAACATATGAAAATTCCAACCAAGCCAGGGACTTCCATGTACCACTCGACCGTAGATTGAGTTGAACCTCTCTTTCATACAATCACCCTCGTGCCATATTCGAAGCATGAATGTGGGATCATAAAGGTTAAACCAAAACAAAACCAACGAGGGATTCTATAGGCCAAACCATCTCAACCCTCAAGCACCATGATCTCACCTATGAGGTCTAGAAATTACTAACATCAACCAGATCAGTCTCTACCCAAGTTGTCCAAGGCCCTGGGAACTACTAACTCAACCCACAGCGAAATCAGGGATTCATAGTGTTTGTTCCAACCCACAACTCTAGGGACTAGTAACTCTACCCACAAGGCTCCAAAGCATTTTTCCCAACTTGCAGGCTCAAGAACTAGTAACTCAACCCAAGCTGTCCCAAGGCTCCACAACATTTTTGCCAACCCACAGCCATAGAGAACCTGAGAACCAATCAAAAAAACATGTGAGAAACCCACTATAACATGGCTATCGAGAAAATGGAAAGGAGAGGCTAAAACTATTGAAAATGGCAACAAGAAATGCTAAAAATAGAATTGTTATAAATAGCAGTTCGGGTACCAGTGTTGGACATAGCAACAAGGAATGAAAAATGGAAGTGCTAAAAATAGCATTGCTATAAATAGGATTTCGGGATACCTTCCTATTTTAGTTAGTCCCTGAACTAAAATAGAGAAGTAAAATTCGAATTTGATCTTAGCAGCTGTTTGTAAAATAATTATTTAATTCATCTTGAGTTAATTACTTGTAAAAAATCAAACATGAAGTCTATGTGGGGACATGCAACAGTTATCCCATTGATTGAGGAATTTATCTCTTAGTTAAAGAGATAAGGATGAGTTGTAATTAGTTAGCTCAGTTAACTGAGTTAAGTCTAGTTAGATTAGTTCCAACAATTTGAGGAATTAATTGAGTTCATTCAGTTAATGCATGCATGCATGCAACTATTGTTCTCCAGATAACTAAATATTCTCTCATAAATAACTCATGCATGTCAGTTTAGATAGAGACCCATTTGAGATCAGAGGAAGGGACAATGTACTATAAGTTGGAGGATTTTTCATATATAGGAATCTCATCCATGCAGAAGGAATTATCTCCTTCAGGTTTGTGCAGTTATTTCAGATGTCAGAGCAGTGTGTGAGGGATTATTACACACAGGTGGCAGCTTGAGGACTAAGGAGAAACTACACAAGGAAATAGGATGCTTGGAGGGCATAGGAGAAGGTTGTGAGAGCCTTTGGCTATCTATGAGCAATATTGTTTGATTACAGAGAGAACAGGATAGCTTGTGAGCTGATTCTTTTTGTAATCTGAACATATTTCCCCTTGTATGATAATACAAAGATTGGGGTATTTTAGCTAAGGCTTTCCCCAGAGTATTCTTTTGTGTTTCATATGTGTATGGTTTCTTCTTCTCTGTTATATGTGTTCTGATTGATCTTGCTCAAACTGGTTAAGCTTTCGCAAAGTTTGATAGTAGAAGTAGATCAAGTATTTTTCTTTAGTACATTGCATTATCAAGTGATCTACAATGGGAATTTCTATAGAAACCATTGTCAGTCCAGGAAAATATCCATGCCAATTACAACATATAACCCAAGGAACCACATGCATATACCATGCATCCAAAAACTCCCTTTCTCTTCTTTGCCTTCTTTCTCCAATCTTCCTTTCTTTCCAATCCAAGTGAATGGTAGAGTGCTCCAAGCATGCACCAAGAATGATCTAAGTGCGCACGAGTATGAGAGAATGAGAGAATGAAAGGAGAGAGCCAAAACTGAACTGACAACAGATAAACTAGAAAAGCACTAGCAATTGATTCTCTTATGCCTTTTTGTTATTAATGTCTCATTTTTCTTCATTTTCCTTCATTTTTCCTCTATTTTCCCTTGCATGCAAATTTGTGTCTCTTCACGTCCCTTTTCTCCTATTATCCTTTATTTTCATAATTAAATGCCAATTATTTCCTCTTTTCCTTTGCCAATTTCCATAGCCATTTATTAATCACAAGTGATGCCCACTATAATGTTTTACCCACCATTCAACTTGTAATATGTATCCCATAACCTTCGTCTTATTTTATTTACATGGAAAATCAACCAAGGGTTATTACAAACCCCTCCCCCTTGGGGGAACGTTGTCCTCAGTGTTCAATTTCACTTATAATCAATAAAACATGATGCCCATAGATATTTATAACACAACTCGATGTAGCATTTACATCATACCAATTATTGAACCCATGAACACCATACTGCGTATTGGAGCTTTATAACATAGCTCGATGCAATATTTACAATATACTATTTATTAGAGCTTTATAACACAACTCATTGCAGTATATAAAATACACATATGCATAAACATAAACCAAACACATCTACTCAACTAGCAAATAAAGAAGGATACAAAGCTCACATCTGATCATACATCTCCCATGTAGCTTCATCGAGCCCAAAGTGCTTCTACTACACATTAACTTGCTTGATTACTCGGTTACAAAGGATGAGTTGCTTCTGCTACAAAATGCACCGAGGTTCTGGATGTAATTCTCCCTTTGGTTCCCCCCATAATACGAAATAATTAATCACATGATCAACATTTGCACATATATCTTAAGTAATGAAACATGGAAAACATCATGGAATTTCATTGTCGGTGACAGTGCAAGTTGGTATGCCACATGTCCAATCCTCTTAATGATCTCGAAAGTACCACAATACCAAGGTACCAACTTAGTAGATGATCTAATTCTCAAGGAGTTCCTCTTGGGCTTGATGCATAAGTACACATTATCCCCAACCAAAAACTCCTTGAATGCTCTATTCCAATCTGCATAACTCCAATCTGCATAACTCTTTTGTGTGTCCTATGTTGTATTTAAGATCCTTTTGATAACCCTACATCTCTTGCTCCATCTCAACCAACATATTTGATCCAATCAATACCCTATTCACTGGATCACTCCATCCCATAGGAGTATTACAACTTCACCCATAAAATGTCTCAAATGGACTCATTCTCAAAGACTCTTGATATCCATTATTATATGAAAACTCCACCAATGGAAGATACTCCTCCCACTATGTTGCATGAATGTTGTTTCAAATGCAACATCGATGAAAAATATGACATCATCAAAAACATTTGTTCCTGTCAAGGCCTTTATGCCAACAACGTCAATAGTGTGAAGGGACTATTAATAAACCATCCACATTACATCTATTATTTCAAGTGCCAAAATTCAAACAAAATATTTTTGTAACGATGTATTAGCTATACACACCTTGAGGTGGAGAGACTCGAAGATCATCGAGTCATTTAGAAATTAAAGCATCCAATACTTCCAGATTATGTCCCCCCATTAGCAGTATGATTGAAGGAAAGAGGTTTCCCTTGTTCACACATTTTACCATGGGGAAGGAGTCTTTACTTGCATGAATTTTCAATGATATCTCTAGCAATATTGCATAGTCCAAAGAGCTAGTAGTGGGTAAGATGGAATCAACTAACGACAGGCTAACTGCATGAGACCTACTACTTGTGTTTGCAATGCCTTAGCTTTTCCAACTACGACCTATGCAGAGACGTTGTTGGAAATGGTGAATGTAAATTAGTCTTTGGCTACAACATTGATTTTGTCACTCTGAAAATTATGAGAACATCATTGACCAGTGTCAGTAAGCTGATCTAAATGACCTAACAATGTTGAAAATAGGCTACTCTCTACGATTTTTGTCTTTTGAAATTTGATCTTGGTCTAGCTAATTTTCATTGAGTTTTGATGTGAACATGAAAGATATTTTAAAGATTTTATCATTTTCAAGGAAAACATGCTGAGATCAAGCTCATTACAAAAAAATGCAATGTGGGTTCTTGCAGTGTCGTGCTTGGAACTTTCGTAAAAAGGGTGATTGATTATTGTTGACACCTAATCATCAGGATTGGGTGAATAACCGAAATTAATGTAAATAAATAATAGAAAATATGAATAGTCACCGGGAGATGAAATGAACATTCTCTCCCTCATGTTGTTGGGTGTGGAGCCTGATTATCTTCTATATTCAAAAGTACCGCCACATTGGACCCCAGTTGTTAATGGGGGCGGCAACGCCGCCCGTAAAATATTCGCTGCAGGGGGGGTCCAGGGGGGGAGGCTGCAACCTTTGGGAGCCCCCCCCTGGCGAGGGTTTTTGGGGGCAGCACCCCCGAAGCTAAAAACAGCTGTAAAATTGCCTTGTAAAAGTATAGTAATTTCTAGTCAATCTGGGCCGTTCATTAGGCGGATGATCTGACGGTAGAACTTATGTTTAGTTTAGGGTTTTTTGCCCTAGAAGGCAACCCCCTCTCTTTGTATGAGGGGCATTGTATTTTGAGGCTGTGAGACAGATGTGTATTCTGTGTGAGCAAGAAACAGAGAGGTGAGACTGTGAGAGAAGACAAAGGATATTACAGCGGATTTGTTGTAGGTTGTGTCTCTTCATTTTGCTAGATAATAGAAAGGAAGGACTGGCTGTTCGAGGTGGACGTAGCCCAAACTGGGTGAACTACGTATATCTATGTCTCTCTTGTTTTGTGCGCTTTCTGTTTTTATATTTCTGCAATATTTTATGTGTTCCATTGCTCCGTAATATATAATTTTCTAACACATGTATATAATAAAGACCAACCTGAATGAATATCATTGAATTGTTTTGAGGAGTTAACTCCTAGTCTGACATGGTATTAGAGCCAGCGCCATTTTTGGCTTCCAGCTCCATTTTGTAACTCCCTTCTGTCGTTTCTTCATAAGTTTGTCCTACATTTTTCTTCCATTCTTCCTATGTTTTGCATCTTTTGCAAACTGTCATCTCCATCAAATCCCTGCAAAATTTCATGCATTGTTGAATGCATTGGTGTGTTAAACACTGGGTTTCATATTCAATCTTACTGTTGAAGGGGGTGTATTGTTGCATTGAGGCAACCTAGTGCATTGAACATCCATTGTGCCTTTCTTGGAGGTACGCAGCGAAGCGTGGTACTGTGGACGACATTGTGACTGTGACAGCATTGAGGTTTGGTAGATGTTACATTGACTGCAATGAAAATTGTGGTAAAATATTGACACACCACCATAGAACTCTGCTCTAGATACATCGAATGAAGGTCCTAAACTCTACTCCCAAACTCTACTTCCATTTCTATAATCACCACACCCGATTGTGTTGAAGTTGTGGTATACAATGTGGTTTTACATTGTTTTGAATCTATTGTGGTATACATTGTTTTGAATCCGAAAATCTCCCCTTCGTTGTGCCTCCACCCACGGCTTTGTTGTCGCGGCTCTGTTGGTATACTGTAACGCCATACCATATTATTGTTGCATATAGTCCATACCTTATTACATATACCCGACTCCTCATATCTTATTACATATACCACTGCTATTTGAATTCCACATATAGTGAAGCCTGTCATATGCCCGCATACCATATATCATTGTTTTTAATATATAACTTTGTTGACTCTGTTCAATAGTATAATGTTGTGGACACTTATGTTGAATGATATACCATACTCTGATATACCAACAGTCCTCCCGCTCGGTCATATCTCTGCGTGCCATACCACCATATGATATTATGCATTCAATGAATCTCATTCCATACACACCCTCCCCATAAACCCCTCCCCCATATACTCCCTACTCCATAATCTCCCTCCCCCATAAACCACCTTCCCCACATAATACCTCTGTTTTCATATACCAGGATCACAAATTTGTTTTTACCATTAGGAGTAAAATTTTGCAGCAGAAGTATTTTTACAGCACACAGATTCTACAATGCATTCAAACATATATATTGTGGGAGTAGTTCTCACTGGCAAGGAGAACTATCCTGAGTGATCTCAAAAGATAAAACACACCCTCATTTTCAATGAGTTGTGGAAAGGAGTATGTGTTGGAGATGGAGACAAAGAGCCAGAACAACCTACCTCAGACACGGAGTTCGTCATTTGGGAGAATAAGAACAACAAAGCCTATGCAATAATTGCAGCATCTGTAAGTGAATAGGTGAGTCACCATATTTCACCATTCTCAACTGCTTCTGAAGCCTTACAAAAGCTGAAAGAACTATATGACTCACACTCTGCACTTGAAGTTGTTCAACTCATGATTAAACTCTTCACTCTTGAATTACAAAACAATGATCCTCTTACTCTTGCATTAGAAGTAAAATCTATAATGCATGATATCAAAGTCACTAATGTTGAACTAGATATTCCTCTAATAGCTTTTCTCGAGGCACTTTATCCTACTTACTCCAATTATCTTGAGTCATTGCAAGCAAATGGAAATCTCAAAGATATTACCTTTGACTCTCTTGTGAAAAAATTTGCTGAAAGAGAGAATGATTTTGGAAAGAAGACATCCCCTGGATCTTCTGAAGAAGCTATATGCCTTGCTCACAAAGAAAATAATCTTGCCCAAGATTCTTCTAGAGGAAGAGGAAGATATTTTAGAGGCAGGGGGGGCAGACACTCTCAAGGAGAAAAGTCAGATTTGCACTGCATACATTGCAAAAGAAATGGATCACATGATTCCTCTACATGCAAGTTACCTTTGGACAAAATTTAGTAGCAAAGAAACCAACCCAAAGGTAAAACTAATGACATAGACAAAGGTAAAGCATCTGAATCCGCTCATTATGTTATGGCACAATGTAATATCGGAGTAAAAGAAGACTTATTTAATGCTTCACTTGCTTCTTGGAAAAATGATTGGTTTCTTGATTCAGTAGCAACTTGCCACATGAATCATAGAAACTATTTTTTTGAAGAATTGACTGACAATGTTGATGGAGCAGTATACTTTGCAGACCAATCAAAACTCAATCAGGGCTTGGCACAATTAGGCTTAAATTGCCTGGTCTTCTAGACTTTCTTCTGCATCATGTTCTATATCTCCCACAACTGAAGAGAAACTATTGTCCTTGGTCCACATCCGCCAGCAAGGTCACTCCATTCATATGTTTGATGGCAAGCTTGAGGTGAGAAAAGCATCTGACCACTCACATGTCATGAGGGGAATAGAAAAAAAAAAGGCTTCTCAATCTACAGGGTACCTCTGCTCGTGCACAACATTTCTCATACAACTCTCATTATGAAGAAGGTACACTTCTATCAAGTTTATTATGGCATGCTAGAATTGGACATTTGAACTATGACAACCTTCACTTGTTGAAGAAAAATGGTGTTACTAGCTTGCCTACAATTCCTAGGAAACTTAAGCAATGTGATGCTTGCATTCTGGGAAAGTATAACAAATAGTATTTTCATGATTCACATTCAAGAGCACATAGAAAACTTGAACTCATTCATTCAAATTTACTTCGTCCAATTCTCGTTCCTTCTGCAAATGGAAACAAATATATGATGACATTTATTGATGACTACACCAAAATGTGTTGGGTTTATTTACTGAAGAAAAAAATTGATGCTTTTCAAACATTCAAGAACTTTCATACATGGATTGAAAATGATGCAAAATCTCATATTGGCTCTATTCACACTGATAATGGAAAAAAAATACACTTCAAATGAATTTGAAAACTATCTTTGCCAACATGGGATCAAACATCAAACAACTATGCCTTATAATCCCCAACAGAATGGTGTAGTTGAAAGAATGAATATGACAATCTTAAATATAGTGTGCTCCATGATGTTTTTCAAAAATGTAAGATTGATGTTTTGGGCTGATGCAGTTCTATGTGTTGTATATATAAAGAATATATGTCCATCTAATCCTATCAGAAACAAGACTCCCTATGAAACGTGGTATGGGCACATTCCTACTGTAAAGCATCTCAGGGTCTTTGGTTCCACCTATTATACCTTGATACCAAAGGTACATAGAAATGAACTTGGTGGAAGAAGTTGTAAGGGTATCTTCCTGGGGTATTCAAACACCTCCAAAGCATACAAGCATATCGTCTCTATGATGAAGTCAATAAAAATTTTGTTGTATCTAGAGATGTTATCTTTCTTGAAACATCCAAAACTGACAATGTTGTTGAGCGGAAACTTGATCACTTGGACAGATTCGCAAATGAAAAATCATTTCAAGAATTTGATAATCAGATTCCACATCTTGACGGGGGGATTCCTATATTAGATCAACTCGTGGAATCTTCTTCTGAAGCACTCTCTCCCCTGCATGAAACTCCAACAATGGATGATACTTTAAGTGATGTGATTGATAGAATTGGAAGACTCAATCTTGATTCAGTCCCAACTCAATCAACGGAGCAGCTTGGACCATCTGAGAAAGGTCCCCCAACATGGCTGACAAAGACACTTGAAAGTGTTTATCCTGATGAAGTCAGAAAGACAGGAACTAGAAATTCGAACCAACAAAATGGAGGTGATGTAGATGACTCTGATTCACCTGTTGATATGGATGTTTCTTATGATTGTGAATTGAATTTGTCTACAGATTTTGAACCAACTTCCTTCAAAGAAGTTTCTTCTCATAATGAATGGAAAGAAGTGATGCAAAAAGAGTATGATGCCCTAATAAAGAATGGCACTTGGAAGCTGGTTGATCCTCCATTAGAAACCAAACCAATTGGCTGCAAGTGGGTCTACAAGAACAAGTATAAAGCTGATGGCTCACTTGACACGCACAAAGACAAGCTTGTGGAAAAATGTTTTGCACAGAAGGAAGGGGTCGATTATGAGGAGACTTTTCCCCCACAGCAAAATGGGCTACCATCCGGACACTCTTTGCCCTAGCAACTCAGAACAGTTGGAAAGTCCATCAAATGGATGTAAAAACTGCTTTCTTGAATGGAGATCTAAAATGTTTTTATGTCCCATCCTGAAGGATTTGATGTGAAAGGACATGAACATAAAGTATACAAACTTGTGAAATCCTTGTATGGCCTCAAACAAGCACCACGAGCATGGTATGAAAACTAACTGAGCATATTCTGAAACTCAATTTCAAACATTATGATCTTGATGGTGCAACTTTATTTGTCAAGAAACTTGGCAAAAAAGTTGTATATCTTGTGGTATATGTAGATGATATTTTGATAACAGGAAACAATGAAAGCTACATTGCATCCATAAAGAAGGAATTGAAGGAAGGTTTTGAAATGACCGATTTGGGCTGTGTTCATTATTATCTTGGTATTGAAGTAAGTCAACATCCGAAGTCCATATTCCTTTCTCAAAAGAAGTACATTGGAGATCTGTTGAACAGGTTTGGCATGACAGAATGCAATCCTCTTACTACTCCAATGGAACAAAACATAAAGCTCAAATCCATTGAAGAAAAAGAATTTGAGGATGCAACAAAGTATAGATAGCTTGTAAGAAGTCTCAACTACCTAACTACTACCAGACTAGACATTTTGTTTGTTGTTGGAATTCTCTCCAAGTTTATGCAAAAGCCTTGTGAGGGACACTGGTTTGATGCAAAAAGAGTTCTAAGGTACTTGAAGGGAACTCAAGACTTTGGAATCAAGTATACACAGGTGGATGACTTCAACTTGATTGGATACTCTGATTCAGACTTCAATGGAGATAGAGAAACTGGGGTATCTACTTCAGGTTATGCTATGAGTCTTGGATCAGGAGCTGTCTCCTGGAGATCACGCAAACAATTAGTTCCAACAGATCCCATAACAAAGGCAGAATATGTCGCAGCAGCTGAGGCAACAAAAGAAATTGTGTGGCTCAAGAAAATTCTTGAAGATTTGCAGGTAAAACAAGTACAAAACTCCACTCATGATTGAAAATACCTTGGCAATAAAGTTGGCCAAGAACCCAAAGTTCCATGATCGAACAATGCACATCAATACTAAATATCATCTAATTCGACATCATGTTGAGGCCAAAACAATCCATCTCCGCCATTGTTCCATTAATGAGAAAATTGCAGACATCTTCACCAAAGATCTTGGAAGAGAAAAGCTTGAAAGATTCATAATGATGCTTGGACTCACCAACATCCCTTTAGATTAAGGGGAGGAATGTTGACACCTAATCATCAAGATTGGGTGAATAACTGAAATTGATGTAAATAAATAATAGAAAATATGAGTAGTCACCGGGAGATGAAATGAACAGTCTCTCCCTCATGTATATAATAAAGACCAACCTGAATGAATATATTGTTTTGAGGAGTTACGTCCTGGTTTGAGAATTATTATAATATTGAACATCGATTTGATGGGTTTGCCCAATTGTTTAGATTGTTTTCTAATTAGTTGTAATGAGTTTGATGATTAGTAGGGAAGACTTGATGTTGTTATTAAGACACTGTATGGAATGCACACTACTCAACCTAATGAGGAATTCTAATTTCTGATGGAAGTAAAGCTAATCAACAACGTTCGTCACCATAATCTTGTTCATTTACTAAAATTTTCCATGTCTTTCGTTTACTAGGATGTTCCACGGTAGAGAATGAACATTAGAGGGTTTATAAATTTATGCCAAATAACAGCCTTGACAAGCATTTGTTCAATAGATTGCCCTTAGGAGTCAGAATGATTTATGTAAGATTTTTGTTGGCTTTGAATTTATCATAACTCAAAAAAATGGATGGGCTTGAATGGTGGATTAATGCATTTTAATTGCAGGTCCAATTACTCAAAGTTGTAGAGTGAGATTTCTGGTGAGATTGATCTCAGTAATGGTGAGGATGTGAATGGCATGTTGATCTATCCGTTCCATCTTAAGCATGGAGATCAATGGCTCTCATGATATAGTTGTGCGGAATGTAGAATACAGGATTTCTCGAAAAAGTTCACTATGTTGAACGCTGAAGTCTTTTGCACTCCCCACAATGAACTTCCTCATATAGTTACCAATTTTGGTCAAATTGGAGAAAAATATATGAAAATTAGACCATTCGATTAATATATCGAATGATTCGACAAAAATTCGATGTGGTTCATATGGTAAGTAGTTAATGCTCTACATGAAAGGAAATCAAGTTAAACTCAATCAAGTTCAGAGTTTAATGGATATACACTGATTTGTTAATGTCCACGTGAATGCATAGCATTGTGTCCTTTAAACCCAAAATAAAAATCGCAGTGGGGGTGCCATCGGAACTATAACTCGGTGGGAAAATTACTATGTTTTGGTTTTCAATTTCATTGTTTCCTTTTTGGGTTTAGAAAGAATTTGAAATTCCTACGTTTTGTTTTTCAATTTCATTGTTCCCTTTTTAGGTTTAGAAATAATTTGAGTTGTGAAGTCAAATAATCCTATGTTTAATTGAATTTTAAATATGTTTACATTAAGTATAATTTTTTTTTAATATGTTTTAATTAAAAATTGAATTTACAAAATTTAAAATTAGGGATGAATTTTAGATTAAAGGTTTGAGTTTGGATAATAAAGTAAATTTGAGAGAGAAGAGTGAAAGTTTTGTTTGATGAATTGTAATTTTAAAATTATTTATATAATTTCAAAATTAATGTGAAGGAAATGAGCAAAATTAATTGTTGTTAAAGAAATTATATATTTCTAAATATTTAAGATGTTTATTGTAGAATTTTTTCCAAATAGAAATTTTTTCATTCGAATTTTTATGGCATCTACGAATTCGATTTTGAATTTGGTAACTATGCTCCTTCCACACTCTGAAAACTAAATCAATTCTAGTATCATTGGGCAGATAAATTTCAGTGTTAGTGCCTGTCAGAGCACTCATCCTGAATGAACACTCACAAAATTAGGTTTTTTTTTTTAATAATAAATTGTAAGCATTGAAAAATCCCAAAAATAAAACACCTTCCACCAAGCCAATTATGTCCCATCAACTCAACCAATCTAAAATTAGAAATAATATTTCCATAAAATTAAAAATTATTTTTGAATTTATAGAAAATTAAAATATTAAACATCTTTTGAAAACTTTAATTAAAATTACAATAACACAACAAAATAATATAGAATCTAGAATCCAATAAAATGTTGTAATACCTGTCTCGACACGAACTAATAAAAAAATGTGAAATCACATATTATAAAACATTTTTAAATTTACTTACTTTTTTCTTTTAGGAGAAAAAGTTGAATATATATTATTATAGAAGAAAACTGTACATTCTGTAGAGATTGACTATATATTTGGTCCAGTAGGTGCTTGACGAAAAAAAACCAAAATATCTGATAGTATTTTCCAGGATATACATATTTCTGTTGATTGCTCACAATTGCATAGTTATATTCAGGCAATAAATATGACAAAATACCTGGCCATTAGACAGAAAAATTTTGAAACGGGATCTTGAAGCATACCAGAATATAGACGACACTATATGTCCGACATTGAGAAAGGATGGAAAAAGTAATGTGATGGATTCTACAGTGATGCTCAGATGCCACATACCGCATGAAGATTGCAAACCTTTTTTTGATAGTTCATCTGCCTCCTCGTTTTGCAAACGCTTTATGTGTGAGATAGGGAAGAGAGAAGGCTTCCATAGTGATGCAATCTTGTCCATCCATCCAGAAAGACTGTCATTTTTTATAGATTGTTTTCTGATCACGTGCTCTATGATGATTTTGGAGTCACCAAAGATTTGGATTTGGCCAATATAAAAAAAAAAAGAGCAGAATATGAGAAGACCGTGGAGAGTCATGGCCTTAGCTCTGTTGTTAGTCCCCAGTCCACCGTTCCAATAGATAGAATATTGTAGGTCCTTTGCAATGTAGATGTAGACACCGCAAGAAGATATGTCGTCTTTTGACGCACCGTCGAAATGAGCCTGAGAGAAGGAGAGTTGTTGAGGACCTGTAGGACTGTGCTGAGACTGTAATTGTAGGGGAATATTTGGAAGGATTGATAAATAATAGGGGATAATTTTTTCATATATGTGCCCGAAATCCTCCTTGCTATTTTGAAATATCCTTTTGTTTCTCCACTTCCATACAAACCAAAAGACAATAAGAGGGATAGGCCTCTAGGCGATTTTCTGGGAACCCCACCATTGAAGAGCATCCATAATAGAGGAGTGAGATTTGACAGAAAATCCGAAATGAGAAGCCAACTGATTCCATAGGATCTAAGTGGTATGGCAGTTAAGAAAAATATGCATGTTGTCTTATGCTTCTAATAGATAGATTGAGCATATAGCTGGCCCGTTCCAATTCCTTTTCTATAGATTAGGCCATGTAAGATTTTTATTATGATATACTAGCCATGAAAACAGAATAATTTTTAGTGGACAACCTGTTTTCCATAAAGTATTGGGAACTACTTTCCAAGAGGTGTCCATTAGATCTTCATTCATGGAGAGATATATATCATTGAATAATACATTGGTCCTTCCTTTCTTTATCTACAGGACAATTCTGTCTTTTTCCTCTGTTTTATAAAACCCCACGTGCTTCATATCCTAGATAGTCTTGTTCCATATTTCAGCCAAAGATTCATCGAGGCCCAACTCTATGGCCGATTTCCATCTTGGTATGGCTCCCTGCCATCCATGAATGATTTGTGCCCAATAGAACAGACCTTTCTGATTAACGGACATGAGAAGTTGTTGAGGGATAGGGGATTCGGCCTGTACACCTAAGATAAAATCAATGCCAATTAAAATGTTGTTACCTGTTTGTAATTTCCATACCAAATTTCTGAGAAAGAATTAAAAAACCTTTTTGAAGCTCCTCCAAATGACCGACCCTTGGCAAAGTCCTAGAGATCTGTTCCATATTTCAAACTAAACACAAAATTATAAAAAATTACAAACTAAACACAAAGTTATAAAAAATAAAAAAAAATAATTGAAATATTTGGAAAATGAATTTTGATATTCAAATCCCAAGACTTAAAAAGGCAAAATCCAATTTAAAACTATGTATCTTTCAGAGTGACCTCAAAATCCTAATGATGGTCATTATTTGGAACGAATCTACAAAGTTTACTAGCCACGTGAGATCAACTAATCTTTCCCTAAAGAAAACCATGGAAATGTTCTTACCGCATTTAATTCTTCATATTTATTTTATAAAATAATATATGTCCTTGGCTAGCTTAAGGACAATACAAACCCATCTTCATGGATACTTTTTTCATGGTATTCATGTTGTCCTTCATTGATGCTTTGCTCATGATATTCCTTAGTTTTTCTCAGTGAGTATCATGCACTTTGAAAGTGTAGGTGTAAGAGATTTTGGTATGAGTTTAAATTCATGTTTTATTTTAGGTATCGACGCTAGTTTTATGTTGGATATGCATTGGGTAAATTTGGTTAAAGGTTTAGAGTGAGTTTTTATATTTTAATGTTTTTATTATTAATTTAGGATGGGAAGTTAAAAGATGATTAGGATTGTGTACAATTATGTTGTTAGGAGGATTAATAATGTTTATCCAAGTTAGGGTAAATAATTAATTAGGTGTTGCATAGAAGGTGTTTATAGAGGATGATGTAATTTGGTAATGAGATGGATTATGTTTTATTAGTTTTATGTTAATATTTTAGATGAGTATATTAAAGTTATGTATAGATTTAGCAATGTATGGATATGATTTTTAGACACTATCAAGTGTTGGCTCAAATGGATGATAACACAATTTTATATTGGGAAATGTATTTCTTCAAATATAATTGGCTCAATGGAGGCAATAGTTCAACATTGCCTATGATTAGGTGGTAATGATATAGCATTGTCTATGATGAAAATCAACACTAGACATTTCTCTCATTCTAAGGTGCCTAGATTGAATTTAATCAAAATAAGTTGATAAGGCATAATATGGATGATGCAAGTGATTAATGGCCATACAAAACCAACAAGATCACACTATTGTTTCATCAGACTAAACTTTTAGAATGGAATATGATGCTCAAGTGAAACAAAACTTCTAAATCCATGACATTAGACCAACAAGCCCTTCTTATGGATTGCATGCATGCACATAGTAATGACTCTCAAAGAATTTGTCAAAGAAAACACCCTAGGTGCACCTGATTAAAAAAACTCATTGTATAATTGAGGCTTCTGTGATTCATCATAGTTATCAGAAGAGCTTTGGCGTAAATCACATAAAAAAGACCTTTGTCGACGCATTTCGAACCAACTAGTGTGGTTCATCTTCAGGACAAGTTGAAGAAACGCATCCCGCCTAGCATGTTAAATAGACTTAGCAGAGACTCCAACGGCTAAGTAATGGCTACTATGGACTCTAGGACCCAGGACAAAAGTAAATTTAATATTATTATTATTTTTACAATATTAAGATTAAATATATTATTCTGTTTTTTTGGAAGAAAGTAAAATTAGGTAAAAGCATCAAAAATAATTTATTTATTTATATTAAAGTAATAACAATGGGTTGTTTAATAAGATAATTATAATGTCTATTATTTAATGTCCTCATAAAGTTATTATTATTAACGTAGTTAGTTATCATTTAGGCTTGAAGTCTTTTCATTTATATTTTCATTTCTATCTTTATCATATTATTATTACTACTATTTATTTATCTATTCATTTTATGTTATTTTATTTTATTCTATTTGTATTATTTTTAACTAACAATATAAAATATGGTATGATATTCTTCTCTTAAAGCAAT
>APFE031104160.1:19677-55249 GCA_000404065.3 Pinus taeda | reverse complement strand
CATCTCAGATTAAGGCATCAGCGCTCACTCCTACCTTGCCCCAAAGATCCCTCTGCAGAAACTGTGCTCAATCCCCGCACCCTGAATTGCACTCCCTCCAATTACCACCAAAAATCCAAAAACTCTAAACCAATCCCCCATATCAGTTTACTAGCCTAAAATCCTTGTTCCTAATTGGTTAACTCATCCTATTGACAAAATCCATCGAGTTTTGACCTGAGAGAGCCTTCTCATACCTCGTAGGGCTAGCTACGAGGTGAAATGGTTTGATGTAGCCTTGAGAGTTTGTCTATCTCAGCCTAGGTGAATTCCAAGCGCTAACAGCCTCTACAAGGTTATTATTAGTAGGGAAGGGAGACTGATGAGATGGAGAGGCACAAGTAGGTTTCCCAAGACGATCACACTAGAAAGGGGGAATTATAGATTGATCATGATCATGAGGGGGTTCCCAAGGAGATAACGAATATTTAATGAGGGGCTCTTCCTTGATACTACAATCAGAAAGGGGAAAGGGATCAAGGTCACTTGAGATCATATGAAAAGAAGTGCGAGGATCACTTTCAAAATGATGAACAGAGAGGCAGGCAAAGAGGAGGGGGGAGGGGCGGGGTGTTTTGTATCCAATAGGTTTTTATTCCCCAAAATGATAAGGCTCAGGAAATTTGAATATAACATCATACTTAGGGGAGGTGGGAGCCTTACTGATTTCTTTAGTATCAAAGATTGGGCCTCTCCTAAAAGGATAATTGATCACTTCCCATCTGCTCCTCTTTATGCAAGGGAACATAAAATTTCTCCTTCCCAAGGGCATAAATGGATATGTTATCATAAATAATACCTGATAGAAAGGGAGGACCAATTTCAGCCTCATCCTCCTTGTCTGGATCGTAAATGGGAGCACAATCAAATTGAGGATTGACAATTTCCCATTTCTCTTTTTCAATATGGAAGTAATCTCCAGTGTCATCTTCTAAGGGGCAAATGGGATCACCTTCCTCAAGGTTCTCGAAAGGAGAGTCATTAGGAGTAATATCCTCGAGAAAGGTAAGGTTGGTCTCAACTTCATCCTTCCTAACACGTGTTCTCAAAATCATCCTTTTCGTCATATGGACCCGACGAGGACTCGTCTTCCTGCTCATTACTTAGGTTATCAATGTCTTGATGATGGTCAATGAAGGCTTCCTATTGGATGCTTAATGTGGGGCATACTTGAAAATGTCTAGGAAAGCCATCAACGAACTCCTCAATAGATGAGATTCTCTTAGGTTCATGATCATGCAACCATGAGTTATGACCACTGAGGAATCCCATGAACAACAACATAAGGACATCTTGGTGAAAATCTCCTCTCTTGAAGCTATCACAGTCTAATTTACAAGTATAAATCAGATAATCAATTCTATCATCAACCCAAACTTCGTAAGCTTAGAAGCACACCAAAATCTATGGTTTGGAGATTGTTTCTAAAAAGATTAACACTTAACTAACTTGAGATCTTAAGAATTATTATCAAGTAAACTTCAATCTCCCTTACAGTAGATATCTTCAAAAAGCTTTCAATCACAAAATTAATACCTTCATATCATCAATTTCTTCAATTAAATAATTAATCAACTAAATTGCAGTAATTCAATCACATATAAGGAAAATGAGTAATCTTTGACAAGTATAGCTTATTGAAAATGAAAGGAATATTAAGCTCCCTTACAGGAGGTCAATTCATAATATCTCTTATCAAGCATATCAATAACAACTTTGTCAAATGATACTAAAGTAAATCACAAATCCACTCAATGAAATTATAGCAAACTGAAAATCATACCAAACAATGAGAAACTAGTGCACAGGCTTAGCAATGACGGGCCCTCCACACTTTGCTTGCACACTTTAATCGAAGACTAGCTTAGAAGAACTTAAAAACCATACTAAAAATCATCCATTAAGCACAATAGAGATATAAGAGACACTAAATCAACTCCCTTTACTAAATTGCAAAAGTCATCAAACTTGACATAGCATAATATATGTCTTCTTTTCTTAAATGCCACTTTTTTATACAAGAGTTTTTGTAACAAATTGACTAAAAATATTAAAATGTATTTATGAAAATCCTAAATAAAGGCTACAAGTCAAATTCATCCCTCTTATCACTAAAATTTGGGAGAAATCCCTCAAAATCCAAAACTGCCCAAATTTTATGCTTAAAACAGGGGATTTGCTGCATGAATGGCCTAGTTTGACCAGCGTGGACTGAGCACTTCTGTGAAAAGTTTTAGGAGAAAAATAGGAGTTTCAAAATCCTTGTACAATAAGGATTACCCAACAACCTTTGGATTTCACCCAGTTGTCCTACACATATGAAAACCATGGAGCTATTACAGGAAAGTTGCAACATCCCGTAATTATTGCAAAAGTTTTAATTTTAAAGCAAAATTTTATCAAAATTTAAATCATTAAAAGTAAATGACAATTGTACCTTATTTGATGAATTTCAAGGGTTTTATGGATGAAAATGGAAGTGGAAAAAGGAAAATGAAGGCAAAAATGACTTATTGGCGAAGATTAAACACCAAAAAGTGATACCCAAAAATGTGCATTAAATCTTTCTATGTGGTCAATTGCGGAGAGTGGATCACCATCAAACACAGGTAACCTGCATACCATCCTTCCCCTGACATAATTAGGGTGCCCAGGGATGCTAGCAATATCTAAAGCGAGAAATTTATCAAAGAAAGACAACCTATTTGAGATATAGATGAAAAATATGTAGGAGTTGCCAAGGTGAATTTAAAGATGCCTAGAAAAATGCTTGCTTCACCCTACAAGCATCGACCTTAAAATTCAATAAAGAACTATGGATTCGTTCTTCTAATGACTCCCCAATAATGTTATGTCAATATGTCATATGGGGAGCAAAACACATGTTTCATGTCCCCGACAATGATGCCAGAAATGTTACTGCTCAAACTAGTAGGGTCCTAAAAGGGGATCCTTGAAGGGCTATCACTAAGTTAAGGGTAGCAATGGAGCAATAGCCCATTGTCACCTCAGCTAAGGGTCCCTACTCTATAAGAACTTTCGTCGATGGGAGGAGACCCATTATAATAAGGATCACGAAATTGAATGGATCAATGATAGGATGAGAGGTGATCCTAAAAGCCTATTCATAAGAGAGGCTCAGATATAAGGCTTGCTTGCATTAAAAGCAAGATGAAAGGCTCTCTAGGAAGCGCTTAAGGGAATTATAGGGCTAGGGTTTGAGTATATAACTTGTGAAGAAGATTCTTAACTCCTAAAATCCTTGTAAGAAACTTGGCTTCCAAGTGGTATTTGTGAAAATTGGCTTCAATAAGTTGTGGGACCACACAGGACCAAGCAGACTCGAGGTTATGTTAAGGGAATGGGGTTGAGCAACCAATGATGTGCTTGACCTAATCAGGGAGGAGAAGGGGATCAAGGAAGAAATTTTCAACGAAAGGTAATGCAATGATCCCAGTGAGGTTTCTAACCAAGGGAAACCTAGGGCAAGTAACAGTCCTCGAGCTAGGGCTTGTAATACATTGAGATCCCAGTGTCGGATTTGCTTGAAATTTGGAGGGCCTCTAGAGAAAACTCCAACACAGTTATGGACCAAATATCAAAGTATTTGGATGGCTATATTGTGAGATAAGTGATGCCCTATGTCACCTAATCGGTTAGGCCTAGAAAAGAAGAGGGAGGAGAAGAAATAAGGTTTGAGGTGATCACCTTATGGTGGAGCAATGCCTAATCCTTTGGGGAGATTTGGAGTCAAGAGGAATTATGACTATGGACATTGAATTTTCTATGCCAAGCCTCAAAGACAACTTCGCATAACATTAGGGCAACAAGAAAAACAACTTTAAGAACTTTATACTTCATTTTGCAAAATTGATGGCTTATCAAGATGAATTTCGATGAAGAAGAATCTCTAGGAACATTCATTCATAATACATGGCCCATACATGAAACATCAGTATCTAGAATTCGAATTTCCACAACTTCGTATAAATGGATGCAGTAAATTAGCCATAGTATTGCGAAATCACAACAACAATGTATGTGACAGAAATAGAAAAAAATAGCATTAAATTGCACTTACATGTATTAAGAGTATATGCAATCATCAATAATTTTCCAATCAAGAAGCTCCAAGAGAGGAGAAAATAATCCAAACTTTAAAATTCATTCCATGCTCCAAAATTCGTCCTCTAAGAAGGATAGTGAAATTCTAAAGAGAGATACAAGTCCAATCCAAGTGATGATACTAAAATGAATTCACATCACTTGTATTTATACACTTCTAATGAGTTCGATTTAGCTAATTAGGCCTACATTGGCCCCTAGAATAAAATAATGTGCAAAATAACTAACTTTTGGTGACAAGCCCACCAAACTAGCTCATAAACAAAAGAATAAGCCTCTCAAGAGGTCGAATGATCAATAATACATGTCATTGGGCCTTCTAAAAAGCCTAATGAAGTCCATAAGTGCCATAATGATGAATAAGACTCCCAAAAGTAGTGGACAAGGGGTTGACCCCTTGTTCTGCAAATAATAAACTTGTGGTGCTCCCAATGGGTGTGGGGGCACACAAGTGACCTCATGGGTCTCCAAATAGATCGAAGATGCCTGTAGACCATCTATAAGGGCTCAACTGATGGTGTAAAGGATGCCACATCAACATACAGGTCTTGGGTCATCTGCCAAGTGCGTGGTACAACTGTGGGGTCGGCTAGGCATGGTGAACTAGGTGCATCTTCTTCATCCAATAGGTGAATCTCTAGCAATCTCTGAATATCTTTGGGGATCCATGGAATCTTGTCTACTGTTTTGGAGGCCCATGGCTCTTTACACACACCCTACATGTGCCAATGTAGCCCTCTGGAGGGTTAAGATCCTGTATAGGGAAACCAAACCCAAAATGGAGACCATCAGCAATCCTGCATAAGATCTAATGTGTCCCCTAGCCTTCCTATACAACCAGTTATTTAAAGCAATCAAGTTAAAGAGATTACAAACCATGGAAAACAGGTGGGCACTTCATAATGGCATGCCCTTCTATAATGGGCTTTGGCATGTGCTAATGTCTCCAAGCTCCAAAAGGGGTTAACCAAGTATCCAATTAGGTGGATTCTACCTTTAGAGGGGATAATATGTCCAAGGTACATCCTTCAAATGGTGGTGGAATGTGATAAAGAGATGAATGAAATAGGGAATAAGAGGGGAAATCTTGGGCCACATGTCAGGGTACAAGGGTAGTTAATAAAGGCAAGCCCACAATTGGGTATATAATGTATAGGAGGGAGCAATCGTGATGCACAAGAACCTAAACCTTGATTTTTCTACCCTTCTTTATATTCCTTCTACCTTTTATGATTTTTCTTTGATCAATTGCTCGGGGCTCAAAGGATAAGAGCATGATGTGTAAGGTATATCAATGGATACCCCTTTTAAGGTAAAGCAGTTCATTTCCCACCAGGGGTTGGGACAATCATGTTGGAAAATGTGTAACTAGGTTTGATCTTCATTAGTATGAAATGTATTCTTGTATGTATAAAATGAAAAAGAAATTATTATTATTATTGGAGCATGAGTTTCATGCTCAACTTATTTTATTTTATAGGTCAAGCACCCATTGAGTTCTTCTAAGGTTTGTCCTAGGTATAAGAGTCATTTTCATATATGGAAGACCCTATGGGCACATTGTAAATTGTAAAAGAAAATTTATTTTGTCTTGAAAATGTCAAAATACCTCTAAGATCAAGTCGGCCTACATGAGCTATCAAGTTGGCCTAAGTGAAGAGACATGTCCACCCTTGAAGGAAGCCTATATATAAGAGGAACTCGTTGTCCATTTGGATCATTCACTCACTAATCTCTCATACAAAGAAGAAGTCAAAGTGCTTTTGGGTCCCTCTACTTTCTTCTGGGAATGTGAAGTTAGGGTTTCTACATTTGGGAAGAATAGAAGTTCGATTTTGGAAGTTGGAAGAGAAAGAAGGCAAGCGAAGGTCTCTTAGGGTTTCTTATTAGCACTAAGACTCAAATCAAGGCAAGTGAGGTCAAGGAAAGAGCAACAAGAGCAAGATCAAAGTATCCTAGTAAAGCAAAAACAGTTGTTGGGGCAGAATTTCGAATTTATTGGGGAGGTTGAAGATATTTCAGCTGGAGGTCAAGGAAGACTTGATCTTGGAGGGTTCTTGTCTGAGTCTAGGTCATGGTATTCATTAATTGAAAGATCTAAGAGATAAGAAGAGATTTTACAGGTTTTCCCCTCAAGAGGAGGGGTATTTTCCCTAGCTTGGAACCTACATACTATGTCATTATTCATACTGTTTTGGTATCTATTTGATGTATTGCATATTGAACTAACAAAGATCAAATCTAATAAGTAAAAATCTAACACAAGCAATTATCAAGTTAAGAGAATTAACATATACATTGCCCTACTGAATTCTCAACAAATCATGGGTTCTAGAATGGTAAAGGAGGCTCATCCAGGGCCTATAGGAACCAGGGTGATGGCCATGGGTATGGGGTAAAGCTCATGCATTTGGATTTTTCCACATGCTAAATGTTTTTGTCCCTACCATCTTTTTCATTTTGTGGTACATTTTCCTGTTGAATGTGGCCAATTACACTTTTAATTCTCTTTTAAGCTATACCAACCTTTGGGGCATCGTTTCAAGACTGATCCAAGGTGTGGGCAAGGGGAAGGGGAGGCCAACCCTATGTGGACCTAGGTGGGAAGAATAATGAATGGGGTTACAATGAATGGAAGGGGAGTAATGTATTTGGATGAGGGAGTGAGACCACACAACCGAAACTGAGGTTTCCCGTGTAGTACCACCATAAAACCCAAAGGTCAATAAAAGAGATCCCATGGGACTAAGATCCAAGGGTAACATCTAAAAGAGGTAAAGGGGACAAAAGCATAGACCTAGCCCACTCTTTCCACCAAATCCCCCCATTAATACAGCCCAAATGTGTCCATGATAAGAAAATTACAATACTCAATCTCCAAATGACAAGGCATACCTTTTAGGTTTGAGTGACCCACCTTCAAACATACGATCATGACAGATGGGTGAGGGACCACATGGCTGGCTCAGGTGGCAGAGAAATAGCACAACAAGCTAGTTGGTGGATGCAAGGGGCTATCGACTGAGGACCATCTTGGAGAAAATGTTCTCCTAGGGATATTACCCAAACATTGGTGGGTAACACATCCAACATGGCCATATATTTATTGAATTTTTCTAAGAGTTTATGAGTTAGTTGATGAATCAATTTGGTATTCGTTACCCACCACTTTGTGGGTGATATCCCTAGGAGAACTTTTTCTCCATGACGCGCCTCAACCGACAACCAACAACCCCTTTATGCTTCCTACTAACTTGTTGTGCCATTTCTCTACCACCTGAGTCATCCATGTCGTCCCTCACCCACCTGTATTGATCATATTTTTGAAGGTGGGCCTCCCAAATCTAAAGGTATGTCCTGTCATTTGGTAATTGAGTATTGGGTTTACTTATCATGGATACTTCTAGGTATGGATTGATGGGGGGATTTGGCGGAAAGAGTGGGCTCAGTTTGTGCTCATGTTCCCTTGATCTCTTTTTGTTGTTACCCTTGGATCTTAGCCTCATGGGATCGCCTTTCTTGACCATTTAGTTCTAGGTTGGTAATACTTGGGAAACCTCGACTTTGGGTGTGTGGTCCCGCCCCTCTACCCACACATATTATTCCATTTCCACTCACCATACCCCCATTCATTGTTTCTCCCACCTAGGTCCACATAGGGCTAGCCTCTCTATCCCCTTAGCCCCACCTTGGGTCAGGCCTAGAATGATGCTCAAGAGGTTGAAGCAATTAAAAGAAAAAGAAAAAGCATAATTGGCCACATTTAATAGGAAATTGTACCACAAAATGCAAAAGATGGTCAGGAGAAAAATAATTAGCATGTGGGCAAAAGCCAATAGATGAGCTCTACCCCAATCCATGGCCATCACCCTAGTTCCATAGGCCCTAGATGAGCCTCCTTTATCATCCAGGAACCAATGATTATCCCAACCACTAGAAGGCCATGAACCACCCTACCTAAAAGGGGTAATCACTACTATACCTTACACATCATGCTCTTGTCCTTTGAGCCTCAAGCAGTTTATTAAAGAAGATTCATAAAATGCAAAAGGCATATAAAGAAGGGTGGAAAAATCAAGGTTGGGGGACTTCATGTGTTGATTTGGGGTAGCATTGGATGTGATCTAAGCCTCAAACTTTTCAGGGAGGCTTGGGCACATGTATTCCAAAAAATGCAGAAAGTGTTTTTGGAAATTCCAACCAGAAGTGATTTGACTAAATAATTAATATTTTTAATGGGGTTCCTAAGTCTAAACTTAGGAAAATTAAAATATTAATGGGTATTAATCTAATCAGGGGCGAAACTTCTAGAAAAAGACACGGATCAAGATAAAAAAATTTGAGCCTTTGATTAAGATTTAATCTAGGCTATTGGTTGTCCAACAGGAAAATATAAGAAGAGGCTTGAGGGTCATTTGGAAAACACACTAAGAGATCAAGGAAATCGATTTTTTTGAAGTGAGAAGTTCTCAAGAAGAAAATCAATTGAGGAGATTTCTTGTAGTAAAGGGACAGTGAGAATACAGAAGAAGAAATTTTTGGAGAGTACGAGGCAAAGAGAGAATAGAAAGACGTCCAGAGGAAGGCTGAAGTTGGCCCATGCAGTGCTGACACAGAGGCAACGCACTCCTTGAGGGGAAGTCGAGTTTCCTATAGAGGGAAGTCGAGTTTCAGTTTCCAAGAGCTAGGGTGTGAGTCAAGAAGGCAGAAGTTCAATTTTCTCAGCTAGCATAGGATCTAGAAGAGGGGCAACGTAATACCGAGGAGGGGTGACACAAAAACTGTCGGGAGTGATGTAGTTCTGCGCAGAATCCACGCAAAGGGTGATGTAGAGCCTCCAGTTCATCCGGATCAGTCATTAATTCTCGAGTGACAGGGTGAGATCATTTCACCAGTGTTTTGTTCAATATTCTCTCTTTATTGGAATGCTAGTTGAGCATCCTAGAATTGTACTTAGATTTTCTCCTGCATAATAATAAAACTCTCAGAGCTGCTGCACAAGTTTCCCCGCATTGAGTTTTTGGGGGACTTTTCTCCAAAAATAACTGTGTCCTATGTGTTTCTATTTTCCTTGTTCAGTTTCTATGTTTCAAAACCATATTTAATTGGTGTAGGTTGCTTCAATAATTTACTTCAATGTTTCAAGAAGAAATATGAAATAAGCTTATAATGTAATTTACAATTTATGCGAAATAGATTCAGTTGGTTTCAGTAGGATTCCTGACATTGTTAGATACGTGAATTTTCACATGGTCTCAGGGTTGTTGATGAGAAAGAGGGAAGGGAAAATCTAGCACTGAAGCAAGGGCCAACTTGCTGTAACAAGTAGTAGTTCGAATCCCTTAAGGGATTGCGCGGTTCTAGTCAAGAGGGCTATACTTTTGTGGGTGTCTCTCTCTGAGTGAGATGATAGAGAGGTAAGACTTCTAGATCAAGAATTTGTCGAGGCGGAGGGAGCTACGTAGAGCCACGCGGAGCTAGAGGGATACAATTTTCTGCAAGTTGAGTGCTGGGCAGAAAAGTCGTCGAAAGAAGGAAGCAGATCACATGTTGAGGGAATTTCTTCTTGAGAGAATTCCTAGCCAAGGAATTCAAATTCTCTAGAGTTGAGTAGCAGCAAGGGGCATCAAATCTATTGATTCCAGTAGGGAGTGCGTAGGCTAACCTAGTGTTTCACATAGGAGAGAAGAGGCAGTTCGACATTTGCAGAGATGGCCACGGATGGGCAAGATCTATGGAAGAGAAGAAAATTAGATCTAGTTACTGCATATTTCTCACATTGATTAGTATCCTTGCTATGGGAGCCCAATAAAATCAGTAGTAGGATGATCATAGTGTCAACAAACATAGCTAGTCATTCAAATGACAGTTGCAGTGAGTTTCTGGAAGACAGTTGCAGAACTAGTTGCAGTGACATAGGCATTGTGAATTGCCCAGTTGCAGTATTCAGGTGCAGTTCTAGCCAGGAGATTCCCAACGCAGAGCTTTGCAGTCCAGTTTCCAGTGCAGGAGGACTCTGTAAGTTTCCAGGAGGGAGCAGAGAGATTTCCCATAGGGAGATCGAGACTCAAGGGAAGTTTAGTTTTAGAGGGAGCAACACTATGGAAGCTAGTACTTTAGGATTTGAGGATATCTGTCTCATTATTGTAGGAGTTGCAACAACAATGTAGAAGCATCAGCAAAGCAGTAGCAATCGCAGTATGAGTATATCATATTTTTCCATGATTTCCCAGGTACCTCCAGGGGTAAGGTGGGATGATCTAGTACTGTAGTTTGATAGAGTTATAGATGGGAAAGATCCTTGAGGAACCCACCTCTTGGATCATCACCTTGCTACAGGAGCCCATGATCATTAGTAGTGGGATGGTAGAGTTTCAGTTGGTGCCATGGAGTATTGATTCCACAGATGCAGTAGTTAGTAGCGCCAGGATGTTAGCAATGCAAAGCAGAGAGGCAACAGTGCATGGAGGCACAATGCAGAGCTTCAGCAACGCATTGGCTTCAGAGGGTAGTGTGGGTCTAGCAGTAGTCAAGATTTCAACACCGAGGTGTATCCAATGGATACTTGTCCAATTTTGGGTGTTTTCAGTTGCTTCTCTCAGCAACTAAGTTGCAGTACAAATGTCGTGTTAGCAGTGGTAGTGCTAGCAGCATAGCAGATGCAACATTTGAGAGGGATTTGTAGTATATATGTAGCATTGGTAGTGGCAGTGTCAAAGGCGACATTATACTAGCAGCAACAACGTAGTAGTTGGTGGACAACATGTTAGATGTCAACAATGCAGAGGAGGATGCTTCAGAGTCAGAGCAGTATGCAATAGGAGTGTATTGCTAGAGCACATTCCTAGCTAAGAGGGAGTTTTGATTTGGGTAGCATCAGATGTGCTCTAAGCCTCAAACTTTGTAGGGAGGCTTGGGCACATGTATTCCAAAGAACCTAGAAATCATTTTTGGAAATTCCACCCAGAAGTGATTTTATTAAAATAATTAATATTTTAATGGGGTTCCTAAGTCTAAACTTAGGAAAATTAAAATATTAATGGGTATTAATCTAATCAGGGGTGAAACTTCTAGAAAAATATATTTATCAAGCCAAAAATATATGAGCCTTTGATTATGATTTAATCTAGGTCATTGGTTGTCCAACAAGAAGATATAAGAAGGGGCTTGAGGTTCATTTGGAAAACACATTGAGAGATCAAAGAAATCGATTTTTCTGAAGTGAGAAGTTCTCAGGAAGAAAATTGATTGAGGAGATTTCTTGTAGCAAAGGGACAATGAGAATTAGGAAGAAGGAAATTTTGGAGAGTACGAGGCAGAGGGAGAACAGAAAGACGTCTAGAGGAAGGCTAACGCTAGCCCATGTAGTGTTGGCATAAAGGCAACATAGTCCTTGAGGGGAAGTCGAGTTTCCTGTTGAGGGAAGTCGAGTTTCAGTTGCCAGGAGGTGGGGTGTGAGTCCAGAAGGCATAAGTTCAATTTTCTTAGCTAACAGAGGATTTGGAAGAGGGGCAACGTAATACCTAGGAACGGTGATGAAGAAACTGTTGGGAGTGACATAGTTCTGCATAGATGCCACGTAGAGAGTGACGCAGAGCCTCCAGTTCAGCCAGATCAGTCATTGATTCTCTAGTGACAGGGTGATATCATTTCACGTCTTTTGTTCAATATTCTCTTTGTGTCAGATTACTAGTTGAGCATCCTAGAATTGTACTCAAATTTTCTCCTGCATAATAATAAAATCCTTGGAGTTGCTGCATCGGTTTTCCCGCATTAGGTTTTTTCACGGACTTTTGTCCAAAAATAACTGTGCGCTATGTGTTTCTATTTTCCTTGCTCAATTTCTATGTTTCAGAATCATATTTAATTGGTGTAGGCTGCTTTAGTAATTTACTTCAATGTTTCAAGAAGAAGTTTGAAATAAGCTTGTAATGTAATATACAATCTAGGTGAAGTAGATTCATTTGGTTGCAGTAGGATTCCTGAGATTGTTAGATATATGAATTTTCACATCATGTACCATGACTACTCCCTCCTATACATTACATACCCAGGTATGGGCTTCCCCTTATCTAGCTACCCGTATACCCCACTATGTGGCCTAGGATTGCCTCTCTCATTCCCTATTCCATCTCACTTATTTGTCACTTGCTACCCCCATTAGAGGGATGTACCTTGGAGATACTATCCTCTCTAAGGGTTTGAAACCACCTACTAAGGTACTTGGCTAACTCCCTTTGGAGCTTGGAGATACTAGCATGTTTGTCAATGTAATTGTCTTAAATTGTTACATAATTATCCATTGGAGTTGGTAAACTTGTAAAGTGCAAGTGCACTACATTAATTGCATTATTGAAAATTACTTCTAAGGATGTTTTGCATTCCTATCTTACTCTTTAAAGAAAATGAATTTAACACATTAAAAAATTCCTAAAATTTCTTTACTTATTTCTAATGAAATAAAAAATGCTCTTCACATTTGCAAAATGAAACTAAAGAAAAATTATGCTACCTCATTAAATTAATAGAACTTAACTAATCTATTACAACACAAATTTAATCTCTAAAAGCAGAACTATTCATCTGATGTTCTAGCAATCCTTTGCATAAAAACCAAAATGAATTTGACTTCTAGTTAAAATGAAAACTACACATTTTTTCATTATCAACCACTCATGCTTTGAAATGAAAATTGTAAAGAAATCACTCATGCTCTGAAATGAAATACTTTAAAATGAAACTGTAATGAGATCTATAAAAAAAGCGATTACACTACAATTAGCATCATTATAAATCAACATGAAAAGAATCACACTCTATTAAATCTATAAATCAACCATGAATGCAAACTCTAAATAAAACTTTGTTTTACAAAACTGAATCCTAATTTAAGTACAGAAGTCTATCAATTATCACTACTGCTAAATTCAATCCTATATGTTTTTGAAATGAGTAATGAATCATCAATCAAGTTCTGCTATGTAATATGGGATCGGTGAAAGGAAAAAAATTGTTCTAACAGATGCATCTACTTATCAATATCAACGAAATGAATTGAGTTATATGAAAATCTAATGAAGAACACAATTGATAAATTGAAACCAAAACCTTACTACTTGTAGGGGCCCTCCACAAGTAGATAGTTTTGAATCAAGATCAACACTCAACCATGCATTTGAATTGAAATGTATTCCTTTATAATTAAAGATAGAGTTTTAGCAATTCATTGTATGCTTCAAAAAATTAAGCTTCCTCTCTATTTCAATGGAGTGTTTATATAGGGGTTACAATGTAACTTCATGGAAATTCATATGGATAAAGATCAAAATTGAATGGACACCTAGTTGCCACAAATTTGATGAAGCATAGTCCATTCCAACCTCTATTTTCTTGATTGGATGTTTCTTGGCACATGGATGCACTATTTGCTCACATAAACTGCAAAATAGGGCTCCAACGAACCTAAAATATCTCTCAAATGGTAACGAATTTGGGAAAATTACTCATAAAGAACTTAATTGGGCTCGTTCTGAAAAAAACCCATGTTTTGTTTTTGCGAGATTCACTTTCATTTGATCAGAAAACACATTTGAAGTTGACTGGTCAAACCTGTTTCGTTTCTCCCTTGATTTGATGTTGGATGTCCACATGTGCGAGCTGGGCGGTATTTGACCAATAGAAATTCATATTGGAACCTTTAGAAACAATGTCCATGTGTCGTATTTCCTTATGGAGTGGTGCTACTACCTCAACCATGGAGGTGGCTATGGAAAATTGAGAAAACTACAGAAACTTGAGCTTGCTAAACTGTCATTAGTTAAAACCATGCAAAATTATTCTTAATCTACTAAAAATAAAGGAAAACGATGTTAATTAATCACTCAGACATATAGTGACACATCATGAATAATTATGGTGAAAATGATGGCAAATGAGTGAAATGGTGCAATGGATGGTTGGAATTAATGGTTTAATGAATGACAAAGACAAGTGAAAATAATGACAAATCAATGATCCAACATCTCCCCCACACTCAGATCTTTGCATTTCCTCATGAAATTAACAAAACTTGATTAACATATTTGTTCCAGAATGTATCTTTGGGAATGTCTTAACTTTCTTACACCATTTCTTAGCAAACTTGAATAGTTGTCTAGTATGCTTTGTCATTTGAATTTGTTGTGCATTCTGCCATTGATCAAGGCATTGACTGACTTATTAGAGTAACAAGAGTGCTTCTTTGTTGTGCAGAATGGTAGATATCATTTCTCAACCTTTCTGCTACATTATCCATCTTCTAGTTTTTGTAGGCCACTACTCAAATTTCATCAACCTATGATTTCACTTCAGAATTTGGAGACTGCTAGAAAATGTCAAATTGTGCAACTTAACACATTTTAAATTGTTCAATGAAGACACATACAAAAAGAACAGAATTATGGATATCTAACTTAGAAGTTTGGTTCTTGTAGCATTGTTGCTCATGTAACACATGTATGCACAAATGACAATATTATTGATATGAATGGATGGATGGAGTAGCTTTATGAAGTCAAGAAAAATGATCAAAACTAAGTCAACAAGGTGAAAAGAATAAATGAATTCTTCACCCGTGTAGCTTTCTCATCATTTGAAAAATAGGATACCATGAGATATAATAGGTTTTAATGGGTTATGATAGATTCAAAAAGGCCATACAACATAACTGAGATATATCTTCAATGTCCATATATTCTATGTTTTTTAATTTACTTCAAATAAACAAATAAAATGTTACCTTTTCTTCTTTTGACAATATCTTTACAAAACTGGTCTTTGATGTAAGTGGCCTTAATGTTGTTGATCATCATGTCGTTGAAGCTTTTTTATACTTGATATATGATGTTGGACTTAATGTTCAAGTGTATAAATGTGTTTCTTTTCAAAAATCTCAAACCATTCCAATACTTCATTCTTAAAGATAAATGAAATATCTAGTATAACTAGATTATAATACCCATGAAATGATCCAGCAGTCCTCATTAATGAAGCACGTCATTCAACTACCCATTAAACTTCTAATTTTGCCATACCTCCAGTCTTCAAAGTAATCAAATCTTGGCCCTCAAGACTTATTGCTTGATTACCTTCAATTGCTAGAAAGACCATCTTGATGTCGACATCTCTTCTAACTTTGATGTGATAACCTGCCTTAATGCCTCATAAACAAAAATTTGTATTCACTTGAATAATTTCCAAGCCTCTTCCATGCATCTTACAAAACCATAAGCATAGGTTGTATTATGGTTTCATATTCTTGATTTTACTTTCCTTATTGATTCCATAATCAACTTTTAGCAAGAAAAACTTGCCAAGATGCTTCTTGAAATTGTCTTCATTTCCCAACTTTTGAATTCGTCTATTACAGTGTTGTACGTTGAGTTTATATTGTTGTCATAAATAATTCTTTTTTTGAACAGAGGAAAATTTAATCAAAATGAGTAAAAGTGAAAGGGATGGTTGATGGTATGAGTGGTCTGCGAAATGAAAGATATGGTGGCTAGGAATGGTTGATGGAAAAGTGGTTATTCATCATATTCTCCTAAATCTTTAATAAAATAAAAATCCTTATGCAAGTTTTTACCCCTCAAGTTTACCTTTTGAAGAACTTGAAATGATAAAGTAGGAGTTGTAGATGTTGGATTAAAACCATTCTACCGACAAATAGGTTTTTGAATCTTGAGCTTTTGAATATTCTGAAAATGATTTTTCACGCCATCCAATGTTGCACAAAAACATATGCCACAAACTCATTTTAAAGCCAAATTGAGTGCTTCAAAAAGGAAAATGGTGTATTTTTACCTTTTTTACCACCTCATGCCTTCAGAATCCCATTTTGATGAAGAAAATATGCTATTGTGCCGAAAATACTGAAATCTAGCCTAATCTGTCCATAATGGTGAAAAATGAAAATCTGCCTTAAAAACCCGTTGAAAAGTCCTGGAAAATTGCACTTTTTTGGAATTCTACCCACTTTGACCGTATTTTGAGAAAACCCAGAAGCTCAAATTTTTTTATTTATACTCCAATATCTTGTAATATTTGTGCCAAAACTGCCTCTGGAACATACTGCTACAACAAAAACAGGTTGTTATAGCAATAGTTGCAGAAACTACAACTTTACATAGTTGTTGCAGAAAATGGCAATTTTTGGAGAGAGTTGTTTTCTCCGAGTTTGAACTGCTAATTTGGATTATGTATTTCATGTTGAAGTAGAAACCATGAAACATAATTCAGATTGACTGAAATAGGCCCAATTTTATTGTTTTCTTGAAAATGAAATGAATGAAAAAGTGTTGTAATGGTGCCATCATGGTGCTGTTGAAAAACAAGATGAACATGCTGCTACAAGAAACCAATAAAGTATACTGTTACAAGTTGTTGTTGATTCCATAAAACCATTAGTCTTCATCCAAAACCAAAAATCATGGTACGATTCTTACCATGCGAATGAATGTGCCGAAGTTGAGCATGGAAAGAAATCATTGGATTACCGATCATTAATGAAAATCGTTAACCAATGCAAGACAACTCACCGATAATGTAAATGAGTGTCAAGGTACCTAACTGCATCTTGACAGGGACGAATGAATGTGTTGAAGTCAAGTCACCTACAAGATCTGAAAATCAAGGGACATTGTTGCATTCCCATTGTTGTCAACGAGAAGGCTTTCCATTGATGTATGAAAGTTCCAAGGAACTCCAATAATCTTTGATCTTGATCCCAGATAAGGTGTTGAGGTTGATGGGATAAGATTTATTGGAAGGTGGGCTTTAAGGAATCCCACATCAGCTAACCCAAGCATAGAACCAAAAATGATTTGAAGAACCATAATAAAATATTGAGACCATCATAAAATTGCAGAACTTATTGTGAACTTTTCTCACCAGTTGCTTGGTTGTCAACCAAAGCTCATGTCCAATTGCGCTAGTAAGCTGGTTTTAACAATAGGACTTATTTTACTCTTTACTTTTTTATTTTTTATTTTTTATATGTCCTAATATACTTGAAAAAGAAATCTCATTCAAGTATATGAATACCTCCAATGGAACCATATGTGTAACAAGATTATAAATAAACTCATATGCAGGTTTGAAATATACTCTTTGATATGTACCATTATATGAGAGACCAACTGTCTTGATTGAGATGATGTCAGAAGATACTTGAGAATGGAATACTGGGATCCGATGACTATCTTGAACCAAGATACAATGTAATATTGTCTTCCCTGTCGTCCTGCTATTGTTCCATGCAAATATTTAGAGATATGATTCCCATTCATAGAATCTGGTGATAGGCATGCATGAAACTTTTCAATCTCAGGTTCCAACAACTGATCTTTATTGATAGACATCAATGATTCTTGGACCTTATCTAAATATTCTTCTTTTGTTTGTTGTTCTTCAATGGCAGTTGGTTAATAATTTTGCAATACCTCAACATTGTAAGTGGATTGAGGTGTTTTATTGTTGGGGATATGAAATGGTTTTGCAGGTAGTGGAGTGGGAATGGGTTTTTGGGGTGCTTGTATGGGTGGTAATGGGAAAGGTTGAATTGTGGTCAACTGAGGGTGATATTGATGTTGTGGTGGAGGTGAATGGTATGGATAACATTGATGTTGGTATTGAGGATAGTGAGGAAAAGATTGAGGATATGGTGGATTTCCTCTATAGGGCATTTTCCAACTTGTTGCCAAGATTAGTGTTGAGGTTGGGATGGCCAAGGTTGCCAAGGAAAGGGTGTATTCCAATTACATTGAGACTATTGTGCATAACCTTGAAATTGCGCATAAGGATATTGCATCATACTGGGTTGATGAGGCTACCATAGCCCTCTTGGAGCTACATAATAGAGTTTCTCTTTTGCTTGATTCAGTCCATTATCCTTTTGGTAAACTTCCTTCAATCCTAGTAATGATGGGAAATCTTCAGTAGTATGTGATCCTGCACAAATTTTACAAATTTTAGTGTCATCTTTTTGGTGGACATTCATGCAAAGCATGTTTCTTTCTACATTTAGGGGAAAATATAAATGAAGCAACGTTCTCAATTTTTTGCTTTCTTTGCATTCTTAGCATATCACTTTGTTCATTTAAATTACCAAGAATGTCTAGCAAATTGTTAACTTCAGTTTGACTTACCAATCATGATGCCAACTTACTTACTCTTTCCATAACTGGATCTTGAGGGGATCTTCTTTACTTTGCTTTTCCTCTTGATATGTTCTTTCATAGTTCACAAATCTCTTGAAATGACAATTGAGAGACATCTCCTTCTCCCACCAGGTTAAGAATATCAATCCATTCATTCCTTATAGTATTTAGTAGGAGAGTTTTTAATGTGTTTGATCCTAAATTATGCAATTTAGATATTTTGGTATTATAAGTAAATCTCTCCACTAAATCTTCTAGGATTTTATCCTCTTCTTGGTTCATCTTAAAGATTTGATTTCTAAGGTCATGGTGTATGCAATAATTTTTATATTTTTCCAAAAAGACTCTTTTCATATCATCCCATGTCCTTATATAATTTGTTCCTAAAGTCATGAACCATGTAAGAGCTCTATCCTTCAATTTTGTCGGAAACAAATTCAATTTTTGAATGTGTAATGAGTAGCCATAAGATCTACAAATTATTTCAAATTCAAAAAGAAAGGTTTTTGGGTCTTCTGATCTCATACCTTTGAAATTGTAATTACGGATGGAGGGATGTTCTTCATATGAACATTCATATCAGTTTCTTGAATGGGAAATCCAAAATGATCTTCCTCATTGTCATTATCTCCATCCATTTATTCAACCTCTTTTTTACCTCTTCTTCTCCCTGCAAAAATAAGAATTCATGATGTGGATCTATGACTCTTACTTCACCACGTGATATAGTGGGGATGGTAGGTGATTGAAGTTCTTTTTTTTTTTGAATGAAAAGAAAAGGAATCCTATATACACTTCCCCAGAAATGGTGCCAAACTATTTGTCAATTTATTTGTCTTAAATTGTTACATAATTTATTAACCAAAGTTGGTAAACTTGTGAAGTGAAAGTGCACTATATGTGCTAGAAGTCCTTTTTATTAAATTAGATTATTAATGTGCATTATTGGGTTATTGAAAATTACTACTAAGGATGTTTTGCATTCCTATCTTACTCTTTAAAGAAAATGAATTTAACACATTCAAAAATTCCTAAAATTTCTTCACTTCTTTCTACTGAAATAAAAAATTATCTTCACACTTGAAAATGAAACTAAAGAAAGCTCATAATATCTCATTAAATTAAGAGAACTTAACCAATCTATTGCAACACAAATTTAATCTCAAAAAGCAAAATTATTCATCTAATGTTCTAACAATCCTTTGCATAAAAACCAAAATGAATTTGACTTCTAGTGAAAATGAAAACTAAACATTTTCTCATTATCAATTACTCATGCTTTGAAATGAAAACTGTAAAGAAATCACTCATGCTCTGAAATGAAACTATAATGAAATCTATAAAACATTATTACACTAAATTAGCATCATTATAAATCAACTTGAAAAGAATCACACTCTTAAATTTGTAAATCAACCATGAATGCAAATTGTAAATAAAACTTTGTTATACAAAACTGAATCCTAATTTAAGTACATAATTATATAAATTATCATGCTAAATTCAATCCTATATGTTTTTGAAATGAGTAATGAATCATCAATCAAGTTCTGCTATGTAAACTGGGATCGGTGAAAGGAAAAAAATTCTAACGGGTGCATCTACTTATCAATAGCAATGAAATGAATTGAGTTATACGAAAATCTAATGAAGAACACAACTGATAAATGGAAAACAAAACCTTACTACTTGTTGTGGCCCTCCACAAGCAGATGGTTTCGAATCAAGATCAACACTCAACCATGCATTTGAATTGAAAGGTCCTCCTTTATAATTAAAAATAGAGTTAGAACAATTCACTATATGCTTTAGAAAATTAACCTTCCTCTCTGTTTCAATGGAGCGTTTATATAGGGGTTACAATGTAACTTCATGGAGATTCATATGGATAAAGATCAGAACTGAATGGACTCCAAGTTGCCACAAATTTGATAAAGCACAGTCCATTCCAACCTCTGTTTGCTTGACTGGGCGTTTATTGACACATGGATGCATTGTTTGCTCACACAACCTACAAAATAGGGCTCCAAAGAACTTGAAATGTCTCCCAAATGGTAACAAATTCGGGAAAACTATTCGTAGAGATTTTAATTGGGCCCGTTTAAACAAAACCCATGTTTTTTTTGTGAGATTCACTTTCATTTGCACAAAAAATGCCTTTGAAGTTGACTAGTCAAAACTGATGCGGTTTTTCGTTGATTTGATGTTGGAGTCCACATGTGTGAGATGGGTGGTATTTGACCAATATAAATCCATATTGGAACTTTTAGAAACGATGTCCATGTGCTGAATTTCCTTCTAGAGCAGTGCTACTACCTCAACCATGGAGGTGGCTACGGAAAATTGACAAAACTGCAGAAACTTGAACTTGCTGAATTGTTGTTAGTTAAAACCATGCAAAATTCTTCTTAGTCTGGTGCAAATAAAATAAAACAATGTTAATTAACCACTGAGACGTATAGTGACACATCATGAAGAATTATGGTGAAAATTTTGGTAAATGAGTGAAATGGTGCAATGGATGGTTGGAAGTAATGACTTAATGAATGACAAAGACAAGTGAAAATGATGACAAATCAGTGACCCAACATAGCACATGCCAAAGCCCACTACGGAAGGGCATGCCATTATGATGTGCCCACTTTCATATCCATGATTTGTAAGCTCTTTTACCCAATTATTTTAATGACTGCTTGTACTGGAAGCCTAGGGGACACATTGGATTTTATGTAGGATTACAGGTGGTTTCCATTTGGGTTTGGTCTCCCTATATGGGATCCTGATCCCCAAAGGTCTACATTGGCACATGTAGGCTGTGCATAGAGAGCCATGGGCCTCCACAGTAGAAGAAAACACCCCATAGATCTTCATGGATATTCAGAGACTACTAGCAATCCACTTTTGGGATGATGGTGGTATGCTTGGTACATTGTGCTCAACAGGCCCCCATAGGAGCCCCACACTCTTGGAAAGTGTCCTAACACTTGTACGATGACATGTGAACATTCATTCCACCACTTGGACCATTGCAAAGGATCGACAGGCATATCTAATTCATATGGAGACCCATGGGATCACTGATGTGCCCTCAAACCCACTGGGAGCACCACAGGTCTACTACTTGGAGAATAAAGGGCCACCCCCTTTTCCATCATATTCCGAGGAATTTATTCCTCAATATGGAACTTCCTAATATTATTATGCCTTTGGAGGGCCCTATGACATGTACATATTATTATTTGGCCCCTTGTGAGGCTTACTTTTACACTCGTGAGCTAGTTTGGTGGGCTTGTCACCAATAGGAGTTTTATTTGCACATTATTTTATCATTAGGGACTATTGTAGGCCCATAGGCTAATTCAAACTCCTTAGGAGGATATATATTCATGTTAGATACATTCATTTGTATCATCACTTGACTTGGGATCTCTCTAATATAGAGAACTTCAATTTTTTTTCCTTGGAGGATATTTTTTAGAGATGGATGAATTTTGACGTATGGATTTAGGCTATTTATCTTGTCTTGGAGCTTTGTATTGTAAACTAAATTCTGGTTGGATATATATAAAGTTGTAAGTAAATTTTGATGTTATTATTCTTGTTACCGAATATTGCTAAAATTAGGGTTAGTTGTTGCATGATTGAAATGTGGAATTGAGCATGTTTTAGCTAATTTAATGTATGGGCCAATGTTATATGAATGAAATTTCCTAGAGATTATTTATCTTGATAAGCTTACAACATTTTCTTTGAAGTATAAATGATTGAAGGTCACTTTTCTTCTCTTTCTTTCAACATTTGATGAAGCTAAATTTTTGGGTCTCCTTGATCAAGACACCAAGTTCTTACTAATCATCATCCTTGACTCCATATCCCCATGCAAATTAGGCATTGTTCCCTAAAAAGGATGGTCACCCCCTTCACCTTTTTCAGATTTTATCCCTTTTTCCCAGGTCTAACCCTCATAGGTCACCCAAGGCATCAATTTCCCGGGAATTGACCCAAGGAAAACTTTCGATCTCCTACAAGCTACTGTGCTAGTGGGTGCTCTCCCTCTCCTCCAAATTTGAGGCAATTCTAACAGTGGAATCTCTGGGAATCCCAAGCCTTCTCTCTAGGATTGAATTCTGCCTGGGCATCCCTAAGGCTAGACCTCAACAAGATCATCTCAACCTTTCAAAGTAAATATTCTTGCTTTGTCCTTTCCTATCACCTTGTCCAAGAAAGGAACACCATTGGTTGCTACATTCCATCCCCGAACCTAGGCTGAGTCCACTTGGCCCCATGTGGTCCCACTTCTTAACAAAGATTATTTGTCGAGGATCATTTGGGAATCCAAGTTTCCTAAGGATTATAGGGATTGAAAACCTCATTTATAAGATTATCCTTTCTCCCTCAACCCTCCAATCCTCACCCCTTAGCCCTAGTGGACCAAGTCCCTTGCTTAAAGAGAAAACAAGTTTCATTCTTCAATCCATCCTTGGGAAAGGGTTTTCAGGGTCACTTCTCACCTATCCGTTGAAATATAATTTACAAGTGATCCCTACACTACTGGGACTCCTCCCATTGGTGAAAGTCTGTAAAGAGGAGGGAGACTTAGTTGTGGTGGTAGTGGGCTAAGCCTCCACTGCTGCCCTTAACGTAGTAGTTTCCCTCTAAGGAACCCCTTTAGGTCCCTTGCTAGTTTGAGTGGTAACATTTCTGGCACCGTTGCCAGGGACACGAAACATGTGTTATTTTCCCCCATATGACATATTGACATATCATTATTGGTGACTCCACTGGAAGAACGAAGCCTTAGTTCTTCATTGAGCATTAAAGTTAATGCTTGTAGGGTGAAGCAAATATTTATCAAGGCACCTCAATTCATGTTGGTGACTCTATTATAATCTTAATATGAAAAATCCTAGAAGATGGAGGTTTGCCTCGGTCCTATATTTGAAAATCTCAATAACCAAGATATTCAAGAGATACAAAGGAAAGTGGTGGAATATGAAAAATCCTTTCAAGATATGTTGGAGATGCTTAGGTTTTATAGGTTGCAAGAAGTACAAATTTAAATAATAAGGCGTGCTTATGAAGATGATCCTAGTCATCTCTGTGACCTTGCTCACATAACTTGTGCTGTGAATATTCTGGATAAACTCGTCAATAAGAATAGGAATACCTCCTCTAAGGATGACAAAGAGTTGGACCCTGCAAGCTTCCAAATCACACAAGAAAGAATGGATGAATATAGTATGTCATGTAGGGAGGTAGTAAGGGAATATAATTGTAATGAAGTTTTCTTCTGCTTATATGATGAAGAAGTGAAGCTTCGTAAGATGAAATGTGAATATAAAGATAACCCTACTAATGCTCTCCTCCTAAAAGCATACTACCAAAATCATGTAACAAATTCCTTAGCCATTATTCTTTAGGAGAAGAGAGAAGAAGAGAGGTCCCACTTGTCAACCAACCAAGATGAAGACAACCTCAAGGACCTCAGCGATGAGTAGGAAGATGAGTCCTCATGGGGATTGCAAGACATGCAAGATGATTTTGAGGACACCTGTGTTGGGAAGGATGAATTTATTGAGACTGCCCCTACCTTTCTCAAGGATATTACTCCTGATGAATCCTATTTTGGAAACCTTGAGAGAGATGACCGCATTAACCCCTTGAAAAATGACATTGAAGATTATTTCCACATTGAAAGGGAGAGGATGAGGATGAGATTGGTCTCCCATTTATGACACTGACAAGGAGGATGAGGATGAGATTGGTCTTCCCTTCCCCTCAGGCACTATTTATGATGACATACCCATTGATACCCTTGGGAAGGAAAATTGTTACTTCACCTTTCATAAATAAGGACAACCTTGGATGGAAGTGATTGAATCTCCTTTTAATGAAAGCCCAATCTTTGACTCCCCTTTTAATGAAAGCCCAATATTTGACTCTCCTTTTAATGAAGGCCCAATATTTAATATTTATAATGAGGAAAGAAATGAGGCTGTTACCAACCCACCTTATGATTATGTATTCAAATCACTTGAGCCTTTAGGTTGTAGGGAAGGAAAGCCTATTGAATATGACACTTCACCCTCCCCTTTGCCTTTCCCTCTTGTTCATCACCTTCAGTCTTTCTCAAGTATGTCCCTCATCCCTTTTGGTATCACCTTGAGTAACCATGCCCCTTTTCCCTTTTCTGAATATGGTGTCAAGGAGGAACCCTATATTGAACCCATCCTTAGGATTATGATCACTCCACATTCTCCTCTCCCTGCTGTGACCATCACATTGAGAGACCTATTTGTTGAATTCCTTCTTTCTCTGACCCTTCATTCCCCTCTCATCACAACCATGTGAGATCCTCAAAGCATGATATTGAAAGCAGTTATTGTGATGAGGAGTTCTCGAGAGTTATCATTCATTCCTCCATTTTATACCTAGAAGGGGTGCCCTAGACCTCCAGAATGACCAATTTTATTTCTCCAAAGACCTCCTTCTACCTCGAATGGAGATCATATTTTCACGCCTCCCACCTACCTCATCCACCATGTGACTATGTCCACATTCAATTTGGGGGTTGCTACATGAGTAATCATACTCACAGGCATATGCATATTGATGTGATGATATATTGGTTTCACTGGCTTTATGATTACACTTAGTATTAACATCACCATATGCATGTTAGGGTAGGATGCATTGCATGATGTTTTTTTCATTAGAACTAACCGCATATGATGTTTCTCATGATAGATTTGATTACATGTATATATAAAAAAAGAGAAAAACATTTTACATATTTTATTGGTTTGTGGGCTAACATTAAGCATGGGTGATCATTAGAAATCATGAAAAACATGTTGCCCCGTGCCTTTGATCTTTTACATGTGTAGATAATAGGTCTACTATGATCAAGAGATTCCTGTAGTTCTTGTGACCTCCGGTTCAAGCATCCTCGTCCACTTATTCGAGAGATCACATCCCAGTTGGAGTCAAATGTTACCCACCACTTCGTGGGTGATATCCCTAGGAGAAAATTTTCTCCATGATGAGCCTCAATCGACAGCCAGAAGCCCCTTAATGCTTCCTACTAGCTCGTTGTACCATTTCTCTACCACCTGAGTCAGCCATGTGGTCCCTCACCCACCTGTATTGATCGCATGTTTGAAGGTGGGCCTCCTAAATCTAAAGGTATGTCTTGTCATTTAGTAATTGAGTATTGGGTTTACTTATCATGGATACTTCTAGGTATGGATTGATGGGGGGATTTGGTTGAAAGAGTGGGCTTAGTTTGTTCTCTTGTCCCCAGGATCTCTTTTGGTTGCTACCCTTGGATCTTAGTTCAGTGGGATTGTTGGCCCTCAATTTTGGTCATCTTTTATTATCCTAAATCCATTTATTTACCACCATATTCCATCCTATTTCACCTATACATGCCTCATTTAGTCTTATTTTCCATATTCAGGTAACTAAATAAAGTTTTTCAATTTTTGGAAAATTTTGTAAAAATTAGGTTTTAAGAGTAAATTTGGACTGCATTAAAAATTCCCATAATCGCTTCATGGAAGTCATATGTGCAGGACACCCCAATGAGATCTGAGTGCATATTTGGAAAGATTTGGAACCACGGATGAAGAAACACCTATCGGTTTAGTCAAATTAAGAAAAAACAAGCTCGGTCAACGTTGGTCAAAATTGACCTGTCATTTAGGAATTCTTAGTAAAAAGGAGCATGTTTATTATTTTGTGGGATTTTTCCTGATTTTGTGAACCAGACTTGATGAGTTTGACCTGTATGGATGGATTGGGATTGATAAGTCTGTTAGAGCCATTATAGCAAAGCTTGTTTATGATTTTCTTATTTAAACATAGTTTATGGACTATTCAAAGGGGGTGAGTGTAATTTTGTATTAAGATTATTTGAGACTTTTGAGGTAATTTGAAGAATCATTTCTACTGTTCTATTTGTTTTTTATGCTATGGTTGCTTTATTAAGTTAGCCGTAGCTGAAGAGTTCTTTAGGTGTACAAGGCAAGGTCAGAGGGCCCCCATACCAAGCTAAGTACACTTTGGTTAAATTTTGTATAAATTAGCATAGTTTTGATTTAGTATTTTCTTGTTTCAGTTTTATGATTTAGTTACTTAATTGTGTTATGATTTCTATATGATTTTTGGATGCCTTTGGTTTAAAATCTAACTTGCGTACGAAAGGACAACCAAGGATTTAAGTTAAATTCTCTTTTTATCTAATTATGAATCACAACTAAAAATCATCCTTTTGCATTTCTTGAATTGTTTATTGAATTCTAGTTTATAATTTGATGCAATGGTAATGTTTTTGGAGTAGAAATGTGAGGAAGGACAACCAGGACCTCCTAATTTAGGAGCCTCTTCCTTTGCTTACTGCATATTGAATCATAGAATTTTTAGTTTCTTTAAACTTAGAACTTATTTGTAATATGCATTTCCCTTAACCTTTGAGCCTTGCCTTCCGAAATTGACTTTACCTGAAATCCATATACTTTGGATGTGCTTCCAAGTCTACAAACCCGGATTGACAAGTAAAACACCTGCGTTAGTTTACTTAGTAAATTGACCTGACATTTTTGGCGTCGTTTCCGAGGAAACACACTTATATAGAGTTGGTTAGGAAGGTTGTTAAAAAAAAAACACTTTTCATTATGGTTATTCATGCTTAGATATAGAAATTAGAAAGGTAGATCCCCAAACCAAAACCCCCAACCAACTAACAAAAACTCATTAACTACAAATTCCATTTACAAAACAAAGATCTACAAAACATGATGTTAAATAATTCATTTAGAGAAGGAGGGTATGCCACCACAAGGATTTTATTAAACCCTTTTCCACAATTTAGAATGGTCACTAGGGATGTGTTGTCGCACAAAGTGTTTAGGCACTGCGACAATGCTCAGAGTAAGGGTTGTCAGTCTAATCCTTACTCACTCCGTTTAGACTCTCTCATAGACAAGTCAATGGGGGTAGTCCCTAAGGAGAATAGATGAGGATAACCTATGGAACACAGGGTTTAGGAGACTTGAAGATGGAAAGCCTAATGAATTTAGGACAAATCTTGGTTAACCGAGATGAATAGATTAAACACAAGACACATCCACAGGATAGAAATGATTATAGACCAGTGCCTTCTTATTCGATTAACCACTGATTAAGTGAAAAAAAGCTATCCAAAGCAATTTACAAATGTGTCGAAGAGTGACAATCAAGAATGATTAATGTAAACACCCAAAACTCTATCATTCAAGAGAGTCTAGATTTAAAATGATTTCCATTAATGACCCAGATCTAGAATTAGTTAACTTTTTCATATAGTCAATAAATTTTTTGAAACATTAATCGCATTTGACAATCGAGAAATACTACCACAAAAGGACACCAAATAACTTTAGATGAACAATTTAATTATTCCTTAGGAAACTAATTTAATGTGGTAAAATGAAGAGACTAAATTTTTAATGTGACAGAAGTAAATTAAAAGGTTTAATAAATTGAAATTTTAATGGGCCATGGGCCACATTAAAATTTTTAATATATTAACACAAATCCTCTTTTAATTTAATTTTTTAGTAACCTCAAGTCACAAAATTGAAGATCTTTTAAACTTTAGTTTTTTTAATTTTTTATTTTCTAGATTTTTTTGATGTTTTAGATTTTAGATTTTTTTTTTTATTTTTTAGGTTTTTTAATGTTTTTTTTAAATGTAAATAAAAATCAAAATAAAAATCAATTTTTTTTTTGTTGAAAAAATGTAAAACAAAAAATCAAATCGAAAAAAAAAGGGGGAAATAAAAAACAATAAAATCAAAGAGTAAGTAAAAAAAAAAATGAAATCAAAACCAAAAATATAAAAGTCAAGAAAAAAAAAATCAAAATCGAAATTGAAACTCAAACTCAAATGAAAATACATTAGCCATAACCATACCAATCAACGAATGAAAATAAGAAATGAAAAAAAGAAAAAAGAAAAGTCGAATGAGTAAAAGGAGCCAACCCTAACATACATAAAAAACAAATGAAAAATAAAATAAAAAGTCGTAATGTCTTGTTGTGTTTTCTATGCAAGTAGGCAGTGGCTCAACGGCGGCGGATGCAAGAGGCTCGAAGGGAGAGGAGAAGCTACGGAGAGGGAAATGGAGAGATGCACAGACAACGAGGACAAGGTTTGGAGGAGCCGCAGGTTGATGATGTCTGAAGATGAGGGGTTTCATGGAAGAATGGAAGTGATGGAAGGAAGCAGAGTTTTAGCTGTGAGTTTGTGGGAGTAGAAGAATGAAGGATTTGGAGTGGAGAATAGGGGAGAGGATTTGTAGCTTTTTTTGTAAGGAAGGACCAATGTTTGAGGAATGCAGCATGAGGAAAATCAAGTGAGAGAGACACAAATGGAAATGAGGGAAGGACACAGATTTGAGGTAGCAGATTGCAAGTTTGATGGACGCATGGAGGGAAGAACACTGCGTGAGGGTGAATGAAGCTGGAGCTGCAAGGGAAGGCCACAAAGAGGGATTAGTGAGGAAAACACAGGCAGAGAGAGATGGCAATAAGGGAAGGGTCTACAGAAAGATTCTCTCACAAAAAATTTCAAAATATTTTATTGTAAGAAGGAAAACCCAAATAGCAGCTCCAGGAAGAAAATGTTAGCTTTAAAAAACCCAAAATAAACCCAGAAACGAATATTACATCAATACAATTTTTATGCTTTAGATTTATTAGTGAAACCCTTATAAACATTTCCAGATTAAAAAAAAAAAAAAAAAAATTCAAACCCTTGGACTGCAAAATAAATCCCTGGAAAATGTTATTGATAAACCCCAGAGACCATATCTTACCCTCCAGGGCCTAGATCTAGACTCTACATAGATTTCTTTCTCATATATGTAGCTGCACGACAACAAGAAAACACCCAAATAATATGTACAATGATAAAAACTAAAAGCCAGAAAAACCTACGTAAAAAAATAATTACAAAATTTACATATCTATGCACAAGAATGGTAGATCTATTAGATCTAAGGAGTATAAGTCGAACTCTGCTCCCAGATCTAATAATCTAGGGCTCTCAATAACCAGATCTATCAATTTCCCACACAAAACTAAATTTCTTTTATTTTTTATTTTATGGAGGTGATAACTCGAAACCCTTCATGCATCACCAACAAAAAATATTATGATAAGCTCGGGATTAATTTTACTAGGCTCTTCAGAAAACACGAATTGGGAATTGGCTGGTCCAACTAAAAACTTCTCGTAATGCCCGAGGATATAACATCAAGACTTCCCTGCAAAACTAGATCTAGCCATTAAAAATAGAGTGAGAAAATAATAATAAAACTCAGACAAATAGAGATATTTGCTATTAAGTTCAGAATTTAAATTGTTATTCAAATCCCATCGACTTAGCAAGATACCTGTACTCAAGTCACTCTTTAGAAGCTATCATCAATGGTTTTAGAAAAAACTATGCATGAAAACAATACATCTTACAATATTTTCATAAAGAGTAACAAAAACAAAATTTAACCCCAAATTCTTTCTTTATTATCCGAAAAAAGATTACACAAGAGCATCTTGCTAACCACATGACTCAAAGGTTGGGTGAATTGACTGACAAATTGTTGGAAATAATACTGAGAGGGGGGTTGAATCAGTATTATCATATCAATAATTTAATTTTCAAAAACTAATCTATATACGCTACTTCAGCTTAGTGAATTAGTGTGCATATGCAATTGTACTTAATGCAATCAGTGTATATGCAGAGATCTTTTGATTTACCCAAATTATCATGCATTGAACTTTAACCAGTATATCAGGAATTCATTACACAGTGCAGTAAAAATAGAATAAATCATAACACATAAGCAACACACATGAACACCAAGATATAAGGTGGAAACCCAATGTGGGTGAAAACCACTTGTGACAATCATATCTGACATCTTTAATAAGAAAGTTCTGTTTACAATTTTTGTACTTGTGTAATCTTATACCAGTACGTAGGCTTCTTCCTGCAAAAGGCTACAACCTTCTCTCGTTCTCCAGATTCTACTGGAAGGGAGCTACAACCCCTTAGCTCTTGTACTAGCTGATATGTTTACTAGTACATAGGTGCTGGCCTACAGAAGGCTACAACCTTCTCTTTTCTTCTAGGGACCACATTTCATAAATTTTCAGACTAGATCCATCAACATCATTCAATCATCAAATATATCTGCATCAATGAATCTCCTTTTGAACCAACAACAACCGAATCAATCAATCACTTTGACAACCCATCATTTTGATCATTTAGAATGTTGTCACCAGAATACAGTAATCAGAAGCCAATCCAAAACCCAGAACACTGCAACAACACACCGAAGAAACTAAAACATATTTTATAATGTATATGCTTCTTCCATGTGTCGAACCTGCGTGCATACGCGCTTTCCTCAAAGTGAACCAACGTATAGATCTGCAAATAAAATTTATGATGTACACGCTGCTTTGATATGCAGAACCATTGTGTATATGCTTCTTTTCTAAAGTGAACCTACGTACAGATCTGTAAATGATGATTTAAACATTACGAGTATTCCAGACTTTAGTCATACCCAGATCATCATATTTACAGACTACAACATGCGCCAGTTATTCAGATACATGATCAAACTACATAAAGATAATTCACTTCAAGCCTTTAGATCCTGATACATCATTAGATCTTATCCTTCATCAAACGCTAAGGTTCATCCTTGGTTCAGATCAAGCACAACAACATAAGCCAATAACCTGCATATTAGATCTCACACTTCATCAGATATTCGATACTTCCACACCTTGGCCTAATGATCTTCTCCTCCTTTTATAGTCTTAGGCCTTTCTTAATACCATGGACCAAAACCACTAAGTACCAATAACTTGGACCAGATATCTAGGGTCAATACCTCGGACCAGATACCTTGGACCAATACCATGGATCAAAATACCATGGACCAAATACTTCGGACCAAAAATTTAGTTTTCCAAGGTATACGTGCTTTTCCTTATGTGAAAGTGTGTGTGTACGTATACATGGCTTGTATACAGTGAACTTGCGTGTATACGCATCTTGGTCAATGGTGAACCTGCATATACCTCTCTTTCTTCATTCTGTGAAGAATGATATGTAATTCTTTGTTGTTTACCTGCTATACTTTCATCTGAGTGAGTTGCCTTCTGAACTGGTTCCTTGAAGCTACCCTGCATTTCATCACATCTGTAGAGACTACTATCATGCATTCTGTCACATCTGATATCTCTTCTGTAGATTCCTCTAGTTACCATATACAAGTGAGTTGTTCTGCTACAGGTGGGTTGCCATCAAGTACAACACTTACATCATAATGCCAACAATCTCCCCCTTTGGACTTGATGGCAATAACCACACCAAGTCCTCTCCCCCTTTGACATCAAGGGAAAAGGGTCGTGCTCCCCCTGAGTGCATGTTGAATTCTCTGATATGCTAAAGTGTGTTGATTGAGCTCCCATGATTAAGTCCATGCTCCCCCTGAGCATAAGAAAAGCCTACAAAAAGATGTTCTAAAAGAAGAACATGACTCTATACATACATCACAAATGACCTTCCTATCACCAATGACTCATACATACATCCATCTCCCAACCAAGTGGGGATATACCAAATTTCACTCATCCACCCAACCAAGTGGGGATATACCAAATTTCACTCATCCACCCAACCAAGTGGGGATATATCAATTGTTTATACATGTGAAAAACAAGAAACATTACATCATCCATCCCATGCATAGTGGGGTTACAAATTAGGTCTTTTCATGACCGTTACATTACAAGATATACATGACATATATAACAGAAACCAAACATCTTAAACAAGACCATTATAGTCATCAGCAACTATCATATGATCTGCACCATCATCAGCATTTTTCAACTGCATCCATACCAACAACCTGTATATGTCCATCATTAGCTCCCAAAATATCATCAACCATGTTCTCCCCCTGACCTTGTTCCACCTGTTCACTGTCAGATCTGATCATTGCATATGTTAGTAAGAGATATGAAAGCATCATCATCAATCAGATATACATCAAGTTATCAACAACTTTATGAGGACCAATATATCAGCAGATTGAAACCATCATCAAACGGAGCAAATAATTGATAGAACCATAGCAGACGCCTTTTTTTCTAAGTCTGGCCCACTGCTTTTCTTCAAACCAACATATACGTGACTATGCCCACAGAAACTCGTGTATGTATGCGACTACACTTCATGAAACTCGTGTATAACCACCTTTCTTTGAAAGATAGGATTTAACTGTAGGATGATGCAGAACCTACTCCCAGCTTTTGTCTTAGATATTCAAATGTCTCTCTGGGTTTAGTGAATATATCAACAACATGTTCTTTGGAGGGAACATACTCCAATTTGACCTTTTGTTCAAGCACTTGTTCATGTAGGAAATGATATTTGATGGGTATGTGCTTGGTCTTGGAGTGCATGACTGGATTCTTTGAAATACTGATGGCACTTGTATTATCACATAGAATGGAGATAGGTGAAGTACATGTGATCTGAATATCTTGCAAGGTTTGCATCATCCAAAGTAATTGTGTGCAACAAGATGCAACAACCACGTATTCTGCTTCAACTGTAGATAATGCAATTGAACTTTGTTTTTTGCTGAACCAAGACACTAACCCGGAACCCATATAGAATGCAACATCTCTAGTGCTTTTTCTGTCATCAACACTTATGACCCAATCTGCATCTTTATATGCATGTAGTGTAAGATCTGTATCTCTAGGATACCATAAACCAAATTTCTATGTTCCTTGAAGATATTTGAAAATCCTTTTGACTGCCCGAAGGTGTGATTCCTCTGGATTTGCATGGAATCTTCCAACTATTCCCACTGCATGCATGATGTCCGGTCGGGTACCTATTAGATAAAGTAGACTTCCAATCATGGATCTGTAAGTTGGTTGATGTACCGCTGTTGATTCACCATTTGAGCTAAGATTGCATCTTGTTACCATTGGGTTACACACTGGTTTAGAATCTTCCATGCCGTACTTTTTCAGGATCTGTTTGAGATATTTGGTTTGTGAGAGAAAAATACCATCTTGATTTTGTTGAACTTGTAGACCAAGAAAATAGGTAAGCTCACCAAGCAAGGACATTTCAAATTCTTGATGCATTACTGAAGCAAAATTCTAACTCATGGATTCTTCATTTCTACCAAAAATGGTATCATCAACATATACAACAATTATTAGCAATTTATCAGTGTCCATCTTTGTATATAGATTGTTATCTGCTAACCCCTTTGGAAAACCCCGTTGGTGGAGATATTTGTTAAGATGGTAATACCATGCCCTTGGAGCCTGTTTTAGACCATAGAGAGCTTTTCTTAGTTTGCATACAAGTTTTGCATCATTTCCAAGAATGAATCCTTCTGGTTGTTCAATATAGACTTCTTCTTCTAAGTCTTCATTAAGAAAGACAGATTTTACATCCATTTGGTATACTTTGAATTTTTGAAAACTAGAAAGAGCAAGAAACATTCTTATGGCTTCAAGTCTAGAAACAGGTGCAACATTTTCTTCAAAATCTATACCTTCTTGTTGAGCATATCCTTTACAAACAAGTTTGGCCTTGTTTCTAATAACTTCTCCATTTTCGTTCAGCTTGTTTTTGAATATCCATTTAGTTCCTATGATATTCTTATCATGAGGTCTAGGAACTATTCCAAAATATTATCTTTCAATTGCTCAGTTCTTCATTCATGGCCTTGACCCAACATTCATCTCTACATGCTTCATTTACATTTTGAGGTTCAGTGGAAGATAGTAATGCTAGATAGCTTGAGGCTTTGGCAATGGTTCTTCTTGTCTGCACACCTGCCCCTTTTTCCCCTAAAATTTGAGTTTCTGGATGATTTTTCTAAACATACCTGGACAGAGTCTTTTCTTATATCGTTGTCTCTTCCTCTAGTTCTTCTTTGATTTCTTCTTCAGAATTTGTGATTTGATGTGGGAAAATGATCCTCATCTTCTTCATTGCCATAATCTTCGGTTTTTATTTGTTTTGGATTTTTGCATGCTTCATCAACCACAACATCAATACTTTCAATAATTTTCCCAAGTCTTTTATTATAACATTTATATCCTTTACTTCAGGAAGAGTAGCCAAGAAGAATACCTTCATCTGCTCTGGGTTCAAACTTACCAAGTTTTTCATCAGTCCTTTTGATGTGACATTTTCTTCCAAAAACTTTGAAGTATTTTACAGTAGGAGTCTTACCATACCAAATTTCATGTGGAGTTTGAGTCCTGTTTACCCAAACATTTGCTTGGTTGAGAATAGTAACGGCGGGCAATGCAGCTTCACCCTAGAAGGTTGCAGGAGTTCCAGATTCATCTAGCATAGCACGAGCCATTTGTTGAAAAGTTTTGTTCGTCCTTTCTACCACTCCATTTTGTTGAGGAGTCCTTGCGATGGAGAACTTCCTTTTTATTCCATGTTGTTCACAAAAGTCAAAGAATTCATCTGAGGGAAATTCCCCTCCTTGATCAGATCTGAGGCATTTGATTTTGCGATTTGATTCATTTTCAACCAAAGCTTTGAAGGCTTTAAACTTTTCAAATTGTTCATATTTATGCTTTAGAAGACCTATCCAACACATTCTAGAAAAATCATCAATGAAAAATATAAAGTATCATTCTCCACGAGGTGATTTTTTGCTTGGTGGTCTACATAAATTAGTATGAACAAGTTCAAGAGGTTTACTAGCTGACCCTTCCTTTTCGATAAAGTGAGATTTGGTTTGCTTACTGAATTGACATGATTTGCATATAGTATTTTCTAGAATGTTGATATCTGGAAGATCACGAACAACCTAGAATCTACATGCTTTTCTTATTTGAGAAAAGCTTAGATGTCCCAATGTTCTGTGCTATAGCTAGTTTTCATCATTTTTGCTTAGATAGCACTGTTGTTGTCCTCCCTTGAGTATGTATAGGTTGTTTTGAGTTCTTGTCCCTTTGATCACAGTTCTTTTTGTATCAAGCTCACGAACAACACATCCATTTGATCAAAACACTACTTCATTTCCTTGATCACACATTTGACTCACACTCAACAGGTTATGCTTTAAGCCATCAACATACATAAC